>AWOL01S0022704.1:5728-44218 GCA_000715115.1 Nicotiana otophora
TATATATATATATTGTGAATTGTTAGGGAAAGATATTAAAAAATGAAAATCTCATATGCTTAATTTTCTGTTTAAATTAATTAATTGTTAAAAGAAATTGTTCATCCTCTCGAATTGATCTTATATAAATATACACTCCTTCCGGAGGTACATAAGAAAATGTCCTCCTTTCTTGTGGAGCGGGCCGAACGCCTCGGCAGGATAGATTCATCTATTGATCGTGCTGCACGTCCCTCGACAGTGTATGCGACACTCTGGATCGGGCCGTACGACCACGACGGAAATTGTGCATAATAATAATTACACGATACCTTGATATTTTAATTCAGTTTGTGAAGCTAATTTGATAAATTGGAAATTATTAGGAATTGTTGCATTTGAAGGAATTTAATTATTTCTGTTGGTTAAATAGAATTATTGTTAATTCTGTGAATTATGTTAATTTAAATATTTATATTTTCATGTTATTTAATATTATTGACCCATAGTTAGTGTCAAAGTCGACCATCTCGTCTCTACCTCTTCGAGATTAGGCTTGATACTTACTGGGTACACGTTGTTTACGTTACTGGGTATATGTCTAGCGGCCTTGTGGGTGCAGAGGTGTGGTTAAAATGCGGGGGACTTAGGTGAGCTGCATTTTATTTTACGATCTGCAGCCAACAGAGTCTCCTTCAGAATTATTATGTTTTTCCTGTCTAATTTGTATTCTGAACAAATGCTGTATTTTATTTTTAATTCCCTACTAAATGCTCATGCACTTGTGACACCGAGTTTTGGGAATTGTTTAGAAATTTAGTTGCTAAAAATATTTATCATTTACTCTATGAGGTCTATCTTTATTTTTTCATTGAAGAAATTTTAATTTCAAAAATATTAAAATGGGTAATTAAGCTAAGTATGTATTGTTGGCTTGCAGCGTCCGGCGCCATCACGACCTTTAATGGATTTTTTGGTCGTGACAAATCCCTAAAGAAGAATTACTCCATAGATATGGAGAAATTCATCATAATTTAGTTTAAGTTAAAGGAAAACATAAACAATCCTAACCCTTGTCTTGAGTGAGGATTGAAGGATGAAATCCTTGTGCTCTTGCTTTTCCCTCTTCTCCTTAGCTTCCTTAGGTCTAAAGTATGTCAAAAGTCCTCAAAATACCATTTTTTCTTGTATATATACCAAGTAGGGTCGGGCCCAAGCAAATACACCTTCTCCTTCACGAAATAGGACTCTTTCCAAAACAGGACGTGCGCGGCCGCGCACCTGGAAACCTGCTCACGCATTTGGCCGCGCATTTTGCGTGGTTCGCACATCTGTGTGACGTACTGTCCAATTTTTTGTTTCTCTCTTTGAATGCACTAGTGTCCGTTGATCCCCGAACTCGATCCCAACTTAATCCTTGGGCTTTTACTCAGACTTCAAAGCTCCAAAATAGTATGAATTCATTCCATAACCTTTACAAAACTCGGAATCACTCATACAATGCATAAAACATACAATTAGTGTAAACCACTAGCGATTAAAGCTCAAACTCAATTAAAATGCAGTAAATTAGAGTGGGACAAGAAACGAAAACACACAATTATAGCCTACCATCGACACCCCACTCTTAAATCATTGCTCGTACTCGATCAATGAAACTACACTTCAATATGACACGACCATTTTATGCAACTCTCATAACTCATCATACCAAGAATATTTAAAATAGATTAAGCACAATAGTGTAGCATCTTAGCCTCAAGATTTGACTCACAAGCACCATGCATTATTTGTAACCCACTCACTTACTCCATAATAGAGGTCAAGCATTACCTTTTCTTCATGAATCAAGTACCCCCACAACAAAAGAGAGTAGTTCCACACATAGTATAAATTAAGAACAAGTAGGAACTCAAGATAGACATAATTCACTTACTCTCAGAACTAACATTCATATGCTACAAAAGATGAATCATAGACTTTCCCCTAGTGTACTACTCTAATAATCGAGTTCATTTAGTCAAGGATCAAATAGGACTTCATTTGGTTATAATGTAGGCTGCGGGACGGGTAGGATACATTTAGATATAAGAGTGACTACACCTCCCTAAGCACTTTAATACATACATTCCTTTTTGTTTTTCAAAACCCCACACTTATGTCAAACCAAGACTCCACCTTCACATCAATATACATTAACTCCCTACTTCTTTAAGCACAATTACATCAAGATTTACCACTTATCAATGAATAAGTTTCCTAACAATACAACTATATTTTTTTCTTTCTTAATTTAAGTGGCTCTTACTTTTTCAATACTGTGCACCTTTCTCCTTATTTTATTATTTCCACTCAAAAACCAACCCAATCACCCCACACTTTAACTTTTACAACGTTCATAACAATTTCAAGTGCTCACTAGAGGTAAATGGTTCAAATAGATGGTCAATTCAAATAAATGGGTAAGGCTCGTAATGTAGTTGCCAAAAAAAAAATAGGATTACAGTCTTAAATGCGTTAACTAAGATACATAATAATTAGGTGGGTAAAAGCATATAACTGGCTTAACAACAGAATGCATATATCACTTCCAAGACTGAACAAAACTACTATGTCGCTTTGCAAACACACGGGGCAAGTTCTAGACATCAAATGTAAAGTACTGAATAACACAAAAGCCTCACACACACATGGCACATAACTCACTCAAGATTGGATTATCAAGACACTCTAGTCAAAGTAGTTAAGCAAAGTTGAGATCATACAATTTAAGGTCCTCATACAAGAGTAAACAACTGAGCCTAAGTGTCACAACTAAAGCACTCACTATTCTCAAGGCATGATAGAGCCAAGAGATATTGCTGCCAATTCAAATCATAGCACAAGGTTTTCTATTTCTAACAAAAATAAAAACTAACTACACCCTGTTCAAACAAAACTTTTGGAAAAGAACCGCGACATAAAGTAAAACCAAGGGGGAATTAATACACTACCTAACAACATAAAATATTTTTGTCTTTTTTTTCTTTCGACTTTAACCCTCAAGAAGCCTGTCGATATGACATCCATCGTCGGGAAAAATCAAAAATTTAAATTTTTTTATGCTTTTTCAATTTTGTTTCTTCTATCAAACTACTAAAACTAACAAATAAAAACTAAGACTAATATACATACATACAAATATCCTCCACCCCACACTTTAAGTTGTGGCATGTCTCCATGACACACAATTAAAAAGTATAAGGTAGAAACTTCCCTGAATCTCTAGTCGGGGTCTGAATCAAAGTTGGGCTCCGATCTTCTAGCGCGAACTAGTGCACACATCTACGCAGACAACTTCTTCTTAGCCTTCTTAGGGTATACCCTACACTTGTATTTTTCACTCATCTCAGCCGTCTCTTTCGAACTTTTCACTTTCCACTCTACACTTGCAGTTGGCTTCCCCTTTCTTACCCCCATCTCCACATTCATCTCGAAAGTCATCGTCTCCTCACCCACTCTAAGCATGAGTTTTCTATCATGTATGTCTAATATTGCTCTGCCCGTCACTAAGAATGGTCTTCCTAAGATAAGGGGAAACTCTTTGTTCTCCTCCATCTTCACCACAATGAAATCTACTGGAAATACAAACTTATCTACGCTATCTAAGACGTCTTTAACTATCCCCTCATGTATCAAAGTAGTTTAGTCGGCCATCTGCAAGGAAATTGGTGCGGACCTTATCTCTCCAATCTCATGCTTCAGCTTCCTGTAAATAGACAAAGGCATTAAATTATTAGAGGCTCCAGAATCACATAAATATTTATCAAAATTAAGAGTGACCAACGAGCAAGGTATTGTAAACCTCCCTAGATCTCGACACTTTTATGGGAGTTTGTTTTGCAAGATTGTGCTACAATTCTCTGTGAGCTTTACTACTGATGTCTCCTCGATCTTCCTTTTCTTTGTAAGGATATCCTTTAAAAATTTGGCATAAGCTGGCATTTGTGAGAGAACTTCTGTGAATGGCAAGTTTACATTAACCTGTCTAAGTATATCTAAGAATCTCTCAAACTGCTTGTCCAAATTTTCTCTATATAAGTTTTGGGGAAAGGGTAGAGCAGGCGTATGCTCGCTCTCATTAAATTACTCCCTTCTTGAAGTTTCTTCCTTCTTCTTTTTCTCAGCTCCCTTCTTGCCTTTGTTCTTCTTATCGACTGCTTTTTCCAGCTGCTTTCTATTTTAATTTTCAGGTACAATCTCTTTTTGGATCGGAGTGTGTTACTTCAACATTTGCCCACTTCTCAAAATCACAGTATTTACTGTTTCTTTGGGGTTTCTCTCAATGTTAGCTGGTAGAGTACCTGGGATTCGTTCAGGCAATACAGTTTCAATTTGTCCCACTTGATTCTCCAAGTTTCGCAAACCATTGCCAAGTTCTTTGATAGCTGACCCATGGGCATCTAACCTCTCATCTGTCTTGACGATAAAGGAGTTCATTAAATCTTCTAGACTAGACTGAGTGGCATGTTGAGGCTGGAACTACGGCCTCGACTGATTCACATAACCAGGAGCACCTATTCCTTGAAATCTGGGATTGTTTTGTTGCCATGCACTTGTTGTACCCCCCAGGTGAACTTCATGAGAAACCCGGGGTGCTTCTGACCCATTGCATTAAAGTTGTAATTTCCAACATCATTAATTTTCTCGATCAAGTCTTGGCACTCATGAGTAGGATGCCCTCTTCCACATATATCAGATGCTGCATGGGGCTCACTATGTATTGAAGATAAGGTTACCTTCCTTATTTCCTTTTTCATGGAATCAAGTTGTACCTGCACAGATATGTTAGCGTCAACTTGGTGAACACCAGTTGTTCTTCTTCTTTTAGCAATTTTAGAGGGCCACTAATTTGCATCCTCAGACAACTCATCTAGAATTCAATTCCACTATGTTGACACTTTCGCACTATATCTTTAAACCTCTCCCAAGCTTCAAACACAGTTGAAGTCTAGTTCTGACAAAATTTGTGGATTTCCCTTCTAAACTTGCCCATCTTAGATGATGAGAAATATTTATCAAGAAATTTTCTGGTCATCTCATCCCATGATCGATCCATTAGGCAAGATTCGAAGCGAGTGCTTTGCATCATCTTTGAGAGTGAAGGGAAATGCCCTTAAGTAAACTGCTAGTTCTGACAAAAGTTGTGGATTTCCCTTCTAAACTTGCCCGTCTTAGCTGATGAGAAATATTTATCAAGAAATTTTCTGGTCATCTCATCCCATGATCGATCCATTAGGCAAGATTCGAAGCGAGTGCTTTGCATCATCTTTGAGAGTGAAGGGAAATGTCCTTAAGTAAACTGCATCTTGTGACACACCATTATATTTAAAGATGTTCATAATCTCCTCGAAGTCCATCAAATGATTATTTGGATCTTCGTTCATCTTTCCTCTGAAGATGCAGCTGTTTTGAAGAGTTTGGAGTAATACTTGCTTCAACTCAAAATTGTTAGCTGGAACTGGAGGTGGTCTCACACTCGATAAGCCTTGGTTGTAAACTGGTCTAGCATAATCACCAAGTGGTCTCCCGGCACCGGGAGCTATATTTTCGAATTGGTCTGCACCCACAGGTCGATTCTAAGAAATTCTCTGAGGCTTCTCCTCCTCGAAGACAAGTTGTGCATTTCGAAGAGCTGTCTCATCAACATCTCGTGTCGCTTTTCTCTTTGCTGGGCTGCCTCTCTTGTAGCCAAATCAGCATTAACCTCATCTCCTGCCATAAATTCTTTGGTTGAGGATTGCCCAACCTTCTCTGTATTCTCAGGGAGATTTATTTCCTTCCTCAGCTGTCGCAGTCGTTTCTCAGCTATAAAGGATCGAGTCATGCACCAATATAACATGTAGCCTACGCACAATCAAGGAACACCAAACGTAAAAATAGAAAAATAAAAATACAAATAAAAAGAAAATTTCCTGAATTAGCACTATAAATTATTTCCAACACTATTGATTGCCAATCCCCGACAACGACGCCAAAATTGACGAGCGCAAAACCGACGTATAAACTTAGGCTAGCTAGTCGAATATAGTATAGAAAATATCGTATTGTAACGAACTGGATGGTCGTTTTGAGTATTACAACCCCGTTCCCCCATTTGCTGCTCAATTTATGCCTTATAGTTGTTATGTGACTTGTCGGGGTGATTAGTTCGGGTCCGTTGAGGTTTTGGAATGAATTGGAACACTTAGTTCCATGATTTAAAGTTTAAGTTGAAAGGTTGACCGGATATTGACTTATGTCTAAATGGCCCCAGAATAGAGTTTTGATGGTTCCAATAGCTCAGTATGGTGATTTTGGACTTAGAAGTATGTCCGAAAAATATTTGAAAATCCGTAGTGAAATTTGGCTTGAAATGGCGAAAGTTGAATTTTTGGGAAGTTTGTCCGGAGAGTTGACTTTTTGATATCGGGGTTGGAATCCAGTTCTGAAAATTTTTATAGATCCGCTATGTCATTTATGACTAGTGTGCAAAATTTGAGGTCAATCGGAATTGATTTGATTGGTTTCGGCATCGAATGTGGAAGTTGGAAATTTTTAAGTTTAATTAAGCTTGAATTGGGGTATGATTCATGGTTTTAGCATTGTTTGATGTGATTTGAGGTTTCGACTAAATTCGTATGATATTTTAGGACTTGTTGGTGTATTTGGTTGAGGTCCTGAGGGCTTCGGGTGAGTTTCGGACGGCTAACAGATCAAAATTTGGACTTAAACAACTACTGGAATTTTTCTGATGCCTGTATCTGGTTTCCTTCATCTGTCAGAATCGAGGGTAGAATCGAGGCCAGGATCAACGACAGGATCGAGGCCAGGATCGAAGCCAGGATCGAGGCCAGGATCGAAGCCAGGATCAAGGGCAAGATCGAAGCCAGTATCGAGGGCAGGATCGAAGCCAGGATCGAGGGCAAGATCGATGATAGGATCGAGGGTAGGTGTCATGCCCCAAACTCAGGGAGTACGACCTGCGCTCAACCGAGAGAACCCGACCGAGCAAGACTATTAGACTTACTTCTAGCCAAACTCATCCATGAATAAAGAGGAGATGTACTCCATTAATCAATCACTGAAAAGATTTTATTAACAACTCCCTTTTCATTCCCATTAGTAGCTTCATTCATAATTTCCAAAACATTACGAGTTTATAGAATTAATAAAAACATAATTTCCAAGTACCAACATTTCTAGTTCAATTTCCAACATCAACCATAACCCACAACCTGTCTATTGAGCCTCTAAATACAATAGAAGAGTAATATGAAAATGCCGGCAACAAGGCCCCGGCTATACCTCAAAACACTGTACACGAGAAACAAAAGATACATGACCACGGAATGAAGTGGGGCTCACCCAATCAGCTAAAAAGAGTATACTGCTATCACTGATCAATGCCGCCTGCTGAACAACCACCTGCATCCATTAAAGATGTAGCGCCCCCGGCAAAAGGGACGTTAGTACTGTCGAATAGCACTAGTATGTATAGCTAAAAATTCTCTTTCAAAATCGAATGCCCATATAAGAAAAGGCAACACATAAAAAAAACAGCCAGTCACAATCAACAATATCCAAACGTCCAGTTAAACCATAATAATTTCCAAAATACAAACTTCATATATAATTTTGGTTGGGAGATCATTAGCACTGATATACCACCGTCTTTGTTAGCACGGAGTTCGATCATGCCCGATCGGCTAGGCCATCTCCCCACGAACAATGTGGTTTGACATGTGATGCGAAAGAAAGTTGTTACCAAGAGTAGTACCACCATATGCGCAATATGGCATCTGATCTCCACCCGATCAGCTAGACCGCCTTCCCACATATGCCGTGCGGGTTGAATTTTCCAATCATCAAAGGTTCCAGTTTCATTCCAATTAAGGGGAATAATATCACAATCCATCCCTACACCGGCACGTGTAGTTTCAGGTGTGGGCCTTAAGACCCACCCTTCCTCGGTATTGCTAATGATGCTCCCAAAAATAGTTTTGATTTGATTTGCAAACAGAAATATCATAAATACAATTGTACTCACCTCAACATCTTTCACATTGTATGAATTCTCATTAGTATTTCCAGTCATTCACAACGACAATATTTCCTTGGCTCATTAGGCCATTCACAAGATTCTTTATTCCTGGCACGATGGCCGTATTTCATATTCCACACTTTCACCTCTTTCAATTTCAAAGATCACCATCAAGTATCAACATATAGGATATTTTAAAAATCATATACTTCAAATCCATTTGAAATGGAAACTTCAAACACAAATGGTTTCTTCCCAAAGAATGAAGCATACCAACCAACAATAGAAACACACATGAAAAATCATAAACAGTCAATACACCATTTACTCTTGCAATACTCTCCCCCAGAAATGACAATGTACAATTTCAACACATGAGTATATAGTAATCGAATCACACTGGATATATTTATAAATCAAAGTGTTAGTTAAAGCAGCCACTAATAGGCATGAATTTAATACTAAAGCTTTTAGACAATTCTATCTTTCATTAAAACACGACTCAAAGCCATAACCTTTTAATATGTAACCCACACTTTGAAACTTACAGAAACATTATAGAATTCAATTCCAAGAGAGAAAGTTTAGCCAACATACCTCAATTGCGCTTCTTTAGACTCTACAATTTTCCGGAACCCTTAGCAACCTCAATCTATTTTAGCAATATACAAATTGAACCCAAAATTAGGAAAATGTTCATGGTTCTAGTTCACTTTTTATTTTTCCCACACTCTTTATCACATGCATGCAAGATGAACCACCCTCATACCCATGAAGTATCACACTAATACCCCATTATAGCTATGTTTGAAATTAAGAGCTGGGGTGATGAAGCCTTACCTTTTAGGGTGAAGAATTTTGGTGCTCTACTTGAATATTTCCAAGGCTTTGAGTGATGATTGAAGATCAATTTGATGAAAACTTAGGCCCTCCCTCTTGAACCCTCTCTCTCTCACTCTAGAAACATCTAAAAATGAGCTCAAAATAGACATAAGGGGTATTTTAACGGACTGGGGGTCGGGTTTTAAATTAAGAAAATGGGTGCCCCGGCACAGGTCTGTGGTCGCATATGCGACCGCATAATGGTTATGAGGTCCGCAAAGTGACCGCAGAAATGGCCCTCAGGGGCCTGAACTTACGGCCCAGGTATGCGACCAGTATGCGGTCCGCATACTCGTTCTGCGGTCCGCATACTCGTTCTGCGGTCGCATAATACACCGCAGAACTCCCTCCGCAAAAACTCAAGAGGAATTATGCGATCGATATGCGGTCCGCATATCGATTATGCGGTCGCATAAGTGACCGCAAAACTGACCTCAAGTTGGCCAAACTTACTGCTTCACTCTGCGGCCATTATGCGGTCCCAGAGTGATTATGCGGCCGCATAATGGGCCGCATAAACGCGCTTTTCCGCCAAAATATTTCCTTTACTTTTCGGTGCATTGTTCCACCCAAAAAGTCCGAACCGCGGCGAGATCTTATACCATTCTCAAACACGTAAGCCTACTCCGGCACCACGAAACCTTGAATTAACTTGCGAATATTACGGGGATTTATACTGAAATACTTCAAAATTTTCCGGGGTGTTACAACAGGATAGAAGCCAGGATCGAGGGTAGCGACCGAAGGCAGGATCAAGGGCAGCGATCGGGAGCAGCAACCAGGGTTAGGCCTGGACAGAAACTGTAAGTTATAAAAAGCGGACTTCGTTCCATTTTTCATTTTGACAAATTGGAGCTTGGGGAGAGTCAATTTTGAGAGATTTTAAGGAAAAATATCGGGTTAAGTGATTCTAACTCGGATTTGGTCAATATACACGAATATATCATTATTTTCATCATTTAATTAGTGTTTTGAGATGGAAATGTAGGAAAAATTGTAGAAATCACATAAAAAGAATTTTTGAAATTTTGATGTCGATTCGGAGTGAGATTTGAGTGAAACTAGTATGGTTGGACTCGTAATTGAATGGGTTATCGGATTTTATGAGTTTTGTTGGATTCCGATACATGGGCCCACAAGCGATTTTTGGGTTAAATTTCGGATTTTGTTAGAAAATTTTGTATTTTCTTATGGAATTTATTCCTATAATTTATATTGATTGAATCAAATTAATTATTATTAGATTCGAGCCGACCGGAGTCGTAAAATCGAGGAAAAGGCATACTACTTGACCGATTGAGCGTGGTTTGATGTAAGTGACTTGTCTAACTTTGTGTGGGGGAAATTCCCCTTAGGATTGATATTGATATGAAAATGTTGATGTGTTGAAAGTCGTGTATACGGGCTAAATGTGAAAGATTATGTCTTTAAATTTTGTAGAGTACTGTTGCATATTAATTAAATTATTTTATTTTGTTATATTCATCATCATTAATATATTTTCGTATTTTAAATTTGCCTGACCTGTTCATGCTAAGTGTTTTACCTATTTAGTTGAAACTCTATTTCTTTTGTTCTGTGTATTATTTGAAGTATTTTACATTTTAATATTTTTTGATATTTAGACAAGGGGTTAAATTTGTGAAATATTATTATTTGCTGAATATTTTGTGAGATTTTTGTACTCATTGTGATTGAGCCGTGAGCTCCTTATTGTGGAAAATACTGTTGTTGGTTTATTTTGGCATGAGCCGTGAGCTCTTTATTGTGGAAAATATTGTTGTTGATTTATACTGGCATGAGCCGCGAGCTCTTTATTGTAGAAAATATTATTGTTGTTGATTTATTTTGGCATGAGCCTGAGCTCCTTATTGTGGAAAATATTATTGTTGTTGATTTGTTTTGGCAAGTTGAAATATTTGGGCACATGAGGTACAAATTATGATATATTGTGATATTGATACGCATGCTACGGTATAAGGAATGAGTGTTGAAACGCATGCGGTGAGATAAGGGTGGCTTGATACGCGTGTCTAATAGGGGAACTACTAGAAGTCATGCGGTGTGATAAGTGTGGCTAAAACACGGGATGCTATTACGGAAAAAATATTTTCTTTAAAATTAAATGTGAAGGCTCCCGCGGTGATGTAAGAAAATAATATATTGTGAATTTACTTATGATTTGGGACTACGATGCGGTACCTCGGGAGTGCCCTTGTTGATTTTTTTATGGATGCATTTGCCTTTGGTTATTTTTGTGATTTCATTAAAGTTGTAAATTTCTGTTTTTCCTTCCGCGAGGTATTGTCTGCCCTTATTCTGTGTAGTTAAATTGTGACATACTACTTACTTGCTTTATTCTGATTGTCATATTTATTATTATATTGTTAAACTTTCCACCCAGTCTTTTATTATTCCAGTAGGGCCTGATCTGACCTCGTCACTACTCTACTGAGGTTAGGCTTGACACTTACTAGGTACCGTTGTGGTGTACTCATACTATGCTTATGCACATCTTTTTGTGCAGATCCAGGTACTCCCTACCAGCCCAGATATTAGCGAGCTACCTGTGTACAAAGATTTCAAGGCATATCTGCCAACGTCCGCAGACTCCGGAGTCCCATTCTATTCTTATTATGTTGCTTCCTTATTTCCGTTAGACTCTGATATATAGAGACATTGAGGTTAAATTCTTAGAAGCGTGTGACTTATTGCTACCGGGTTTTGGGAGTTGAATTTGTTAAATTTATAGTTCTTATTTGTTCAACTGTTAAGGACTAAATTTCAGTTTATATTCAGTTATTCCGCATTGATAGGCTTACCTAGTCTTAGAGACTAGGCTCCATCACGACATCCTACTGAGGGAATTTGGGGTCGTGACAAGTTGGTATCAAAACTCTAGGTTCATAGGTGTTATGAGTCACAAGCAGGTTTATTAGAGTCTCATGGATCGGTACGGAGACGTCTATACTTATCTTCGGGAGGCTATGGAACTATTAGGAAATATTCACATCTTTGATTCCTTATCATGCACATTTATTGACTTCGAAATTCTAAACCATTATCTTCCTATTCTCTCACAGATGGTGAGGACCCGCATAACTAGATTCGATGATCAGACACCCGCGCCCCCTGTTGGAGCCGCAAGAGGCCGGGGTAGAGGCCGAGGAAGACCACGTGGTGCAGCCAGAGCACTTGTACGAGTTGCTGTAGAGGAGCCACCAGTAGCTCTAGTTGGAGAGAAGGCATTTGAGACGCCTGTTACTACCCCTGCACTTTAGGAGACTCTTCCCCAGTTTTTGAGGATGTTTGGCACTCTAGCTTAGGCAGGGCTAATTCCACTTGCTCTTGCCACATCTCAGGCCCGGGGAGGAGTACAGACTCCTGCCGCCCATACCCCAGATCTACGAGCCCAGATGGACCATGAACCAGAGGTTATACCAGTGCAACCAGTTGTCCCAGTTCGGCCCGAGGTTAAGGCAGCAGTTTTAGAGGGGGAGCAGCTCAGACTCAAGAGGTACAAAAAGTACCACCCTCCCACATTCAACGGTTTAGTTTCAGAGGATGCTTAGGGTTTTCTTGAGGAATGTCACTGTATCCTCCGTACAATGGGTATTGTGGATTCCGGTGGGGTTTCTTTCATGACATTCCGTCTTAGAGAAGCGGCCTACCAGTGGTGGCGGGCATACGAGTTGGTAGTCCGGCTGAGGCAGCTTTACTCACTTGGACTCAATTTTCAGATACGTTACTGAGGGAGTATGTTCCTCAGAGTTTTAGAGATGCATGGTGCATAGAGTTTGAGCAGATGCGTCAAGGTTCTATGACCGTGTTACACCCCATGGTTTCGTACGTGAAAGTACGCCATAAGTAAATTGATGAAAGCTCAGAAATGAGATGTTGCATCCTGCATTTTCAAACGTTAAAGTTTCATCGTAAGTTAATCGACGTAAGCTCGGGAATGAGATTATTTTGAGCTTTAAGTATTTCGATATTTCAAACAAGTGTTAAGTTAATTCG
Source organism: Nicotiana otophora (assembly GCA_000715115.1). Lineage (NCBI taxonomy): Eukaryota > Viridiplantae > Streptophyta > Magnoliopsida > Solanales > Solanaceae > Nicotiana > Nicotiana otophora. The sequence continues at coordinate 18,669 of AWOL01S0022704.1, forward strand.
TGAAGGTGAGAGGGTAAGAGAATCAAAAAAAATGAATTTTGTCGAAATTTGACATTTTGAGATAAAATACGGTAGAAGCTACAATACCCCGTATTTATGGACTAGTGCCATACAAGGTACCACATGACCATGATAGTAAGGTGTATAAAGTGTGGTAAAAGTGAGTAGTATTATAAGTAATTTGAGATAATTCTTAATTATGTGGGTAATTGGTTAATTATTGGTTAATGGGAGATTAACAAGTTGATTCAGAAATTGGTGGGTAATTAGTTAAAATCTTTGGATAAGCCTATGGAACTTTAACGTGCCAGCATAGTCTTTAGTCATTTAGTGACTCTTTATTCATGTAATTAGGTGGCAAAACTTGAGGGGATTTTGGTGGCCAAGTCTTACAAAGTGGGGCTCACACCACCAAAATTTAATAATCTCTTTAATTCACACAAAATGGAGATGCTTACATAAAATCTCCAAGAAACGGAGCTTCAACAAAAGTCGTACACAAGATTATGATTAAATTCATACGAAGATATTATTATGTAATGGCAGCGTGAATTTGCAAATTCCAAGGGAGTTCGGTACAATCTTTCTCAAGAATATCATACGGATTTTTTCCTATTCCGATCTCGCCGTTACGTGTTTTATCATGATTGATGTGTGTTAGAGGGATTGTCAAGAGAATCGGCTCAGATATGTTAAGGTTGTCCCTTCTTTCTTTTTGGGCATGATTCATACGATACAAACGAAACGAGCAAATACATAACTTTCATAAATAACTCTATTCATAGAAGTACTAGGGATGTCTATGTTCTTGATTACCCATGTGAGTTATTATTATCTCTTCTGTTCATGGGTCTCAGAAAAATATGTAGTTGATAAAGTTTATCCGAAAGGCATATTGATCTTATGACTTTACGAGAAATCTTATTAATGTATTTCATATGCATTTAATTCATTTATACATGTACATTGACCCATGACCAGATGGCATTATATGCACGTATATTATATGTATATGGGATATGGGAAAAGGTTACATCGTTATATATGCACCACCACCTGATCAGCCGGTATACGTTGATGATTTTGCCCATAGTGGCCGAGATGGTATGATGAGATGCCTCAGAGGCTTGATGATATTATGTACGCATATACCTATGCATGGTATGGCATTTATACGCATATGCATGGAATTGTAAATATTAATGATTCACAGAGTTATTCAGACTTACATGTTGAGCCTTTTACTCCATGTCTTTTATTTACTGATTTTTATTCCTTACATACTTGGTACATTATTTGTATTGACGTCCCTTTTTCCCGGGGATGCTATGTTTCATGCCCGCAGGTCCCGATATATAGGTTGAGAGTCCTCCAAGTAGGCTATCAGCTCAGCGGAAGGTGTTGGTGCGCTCCATTTTCTCTGGAGTTGCTTATTTGGTAAGTATGATTTGGCCATACATTGATTAGTATGGCGGGGCCCTGTCCCGACCTTTATGGCATTTATATACTCTTAGAGGCTTGTAGATATGTCATGTACGTGAAAGATTGCATGGCCTTGTCGGCCTATGTTTAGTGTACGAGTGATCAGTTTGGCCTTATAGGCCCGTATGTCATACGTATAAGTTTATAGTACATGTTGGGTCATCCAATGTTGAGTGTTTCCTCATGTTTTATTCTACTTATCTAACGACAGCCTCTCCGGCTCATTTATCTATGATAGTATGATACACAAGATATGTTACGTTGGTACTCGGTTGAGTAAGGTATCAGGTGCCTGTCGCGGCCCATCGATTTGGGTCGTGACAAAAGTGGTATCAGAGCAGTTCTGTCCTAGGGAGTCTACAAGCCGTGTCTAGTAGAGTCTTGTTTATGGGTGTGTTGTGCATCACACTTATAAGGAGGAGGCTACAGGACATTTAGGACCGTCACTCTTTCTTTTTATTCTAGATCGTGTGGTAGAGCTCACTTGTAAGAATTCAGACTCCTAAATTCTATTGTATTCGTAATAAGACGATACCTACATCCAAAATACTGTTGGTAAGAGATTGACTGTGGCCGTGGAAGAGTTGGGTCAGAGGAGCTCGGTTTTTGCATGATGCTTATATGAGTAAATGTAAGGTCTTCAGCAGATCATGTGTGTACTAAGACATGTAAGATTTTTGATAAGGAGCCTTAAGTCAAGAATATCTATCCACCCATATGATGAAAATCAATGAGTGACTCAGAAGGTAGATACAAGTTTCAACAAGTAAAATAAGCAAGGTGAAGAAAGGTACGAGATACCCAGCTAGTGAAGATTTACATTATTTACCATTTAGGAAGAGAGAGATAAGCATTTCGAGTTACCTTCAACAGTAACAAAGGTATGTACAATTGGCCACACCCATCTCAGTTATGCCCTATGGGAGCTAACGAATATATTTTAAGAGAAGGACGGCTTATGAGGATCCGGCTGGGGTTGGAGTAACCCAAAATGGGGTATGGATTGTTAGCATTAGTTGACATATCCGAAGAATATTACAAATGTGCTAATAGATATCCTTGTGAGACACTCGGATGGTGTACTCTAAAATCGTACAGCTAGATATGGGTAATACAAAGATATGTACTGGAAGCCTGGAAGGGATAAATATTATCTTAGTATGGCTCCTGTCCGTAGTAGAGAAAGTATGTTAAGCAACCCGAAGAGCCAGTAGATGGAGCAAGGGGAGCTAAAAGCAAAGGAATGTCTTGTTCGAGTTTTCAGAATAAAGTGATAGACATAAATGTTAGCGGAAAATAAGAAGAGAGTTAATGAAGCATTATGAGTAAGATGTGATATATGGATGACAAAGGTAGATAAAAAAATGGCAGTATTACAGAGTCTATAGTCAAGTGAAGGAAAATACGAGAGGTGACAGGCCTTGAGACAACAAAAGAGTATAGGCCATAAAGTCATATCCTTATTTAGAGAAATACGTTCGTGATTCTAACGTGATTACCAGAAGAAAAAGTTAGACCCAGAGTAATATAAATCAGTATGGTCTGGTGAAAAAGATAAACTAAACATGAATTAGGGACTAAGTGATTTGATAATAGCCGGCATCATGAGAATTTCAAAGATTGTGTTCCGGCGATAATAGAATGGATGACAAAAGAATAACCTTTAAAGGTCATTCAGGAAGATGCTTTTCTAAAGCAAGAAATGTGAGCAAAGTTAAGATTAAAGGACTGTGTGTGCCAGTTACACTAGGTGTCTCCATCGTGAGTAAGGAATTTTGTTATCCTTGGTACAGAAGTATTACCGCAAGGCGAGTAAGGGTCATTGATGGTATGAAAAAATGCCAAAGATGAAGAGGTAAAACATCTATAGGTAGATCGTCGTAGCACTAAACCTTAGTACTCCCCTAAAGGTGAGAATATGGAGTGATGTGGCATTAAGTCAGAATTACGTGGTTCTAGTAATTATGGAATGGTAAAGGAAGAATGCGATAAAAATGAAAAAGGAATGAGCTTGCACTTCTCCAAATCCTATAGATATGTTACGATTCCATAACATTATCCAAGCACGACGTCAAGTAGAGGAAGTAAGGGTTTCTGCCCAGGATGTTATTGATAAATAAGGAGCCAGTGCGAGAGGTAAGTTAAGGCATAGGAAATAACCCAAGAAAGATTACGCAGGATATTGATATGAGAATGGGCCAACGAGTAGTTAGTAGTTGATTCAGGAAGAGCCTAGTTATGGCTAGACAAGAAGTTATAGACAAATCAGCAGATCGTTCAAGATAAACACAGTAAAATCCAATATAGTAAATTCAGCCTCGCAGTTATGATATTGTAATACTTGAGAAATATTCAGATAGGAGTTGGGGTAGTTAAATGTACTGTATGGGTGTTACGGAAATAAAAGAGAGTCCCACTAGAAAGACAGTTAAAACTTCAGTTCAGAAGCAACCGTACGAGCACACGAGTGTGGAGGTAAGTAACTAAGGATAATTATAGGTGAGTACGAACATACAAAATTCTATCGGGAATACAATGTAATAAGCTCGCAGCTTTACAAGAGTCAGAGGGTCCTCCCTAAGTACTACGATGAAAGACTAGCTGAGGAAATAAGGAAGAAGGCTTCAACCTAAGCACAATGACCTAAAGATGAATTGGTATTGTAACAACAGTCTCACTACAACATTGTAAGCACTATATAAGAAAGTTACACCTACCGTGGCTAATGAACGTGAAGTAAAATCAAAAGTAGGATTCGAGATCATATGAGTTGCAAGAAAATTCCTGCATGCGTGGGAACTAAGGTAAGCTAAGTATGCACGCAACAAGGGGCAGAAAAACCAGGAAAAGTAATAGCTTACATTTAAAGAAAGATGAGAAGGAACGAAAGGAATTATTCGATCAATGATCCAGAGTTAGTTATGTTATGAACGAACTTAAGATTTTGGAGTATTATCCATGCAACATATATGTTGACAATCATACATCCGTAGAAGACTCCGATGTACGTTAAAATAAAGAATTGAGTCCATATCATAGACAAAAGATTGAATCGTTAGAAGATTGTATCATGGATATTCCATAGTGCCCATGAAAGGCTAATGTAATGACTAATACCATGAGCCACAGATTGGAAGATAGCTTAAGCCTACATATATGTTGATCAGAGGGAAGAAGAAACTAAAAGAGTTACATCAACTAAGTAAATCAGGAGTCTGATTATTGGCCCCAGAAAATTATAGAAATCGTGATTGAAAACATTGCAGGATCACCCTTAATATCAGCGGTACAAGAGAGATAGTACAACAACCATATTCTATAACGGCCCTATGAAAAAGCCAGTTAGAAGAATACCAGCCTCATAAGAAGTCAGTATGAAGCTTCCACCAGATCGTGTATGCACCGGAGTTGCAAGTATTATAATAGAGCTTCAAGTCGTGGATGTGAATTATACCTATGTAGAAGAGAGGTTATGAAAGAGATAGAATATATGATGTGATATTTTAAGGTAAGTAAGGTAAAGGTGAATAACGTACGGGATACTCACATGCGGAAGGTTGTGTATAGTCCATATTTCGGATAGAAGGCTAGAAGCGCTGGGATTCAGTATCCAAAAATGATAGCGGCATCGTCAGTGAAATATTTTCCAGCCTATGGTTTCTAGGTACCGAGAAGTCTAATTAAGAGAGTAAAGAAGAATTTGAGACGATGTGATGTCCCTCTTGATGTTCCAGAATAACATAAGAAAATCTATGGTGCAAGCAAGTTTAAGGAAGGTTGCGAGTAGTATAAATGGATATGTGTAGGTCGCAAGCTAAAGTATGGTAAAGCGACAAGGTTTTAGGAAGATAGGAGTAAGGATAAGAAAGGGCGAGTGAGAAGGTGACGAGAATGGATAAGTCCTCTGGATTAAGCCCATGAAAACAAGAGAGCTAATGGTTTCTCTAAGTTATAAAAATCTCAGTATGGCATGAATGAACTCAAAGGAGTCTAAGGCTAGTAACATTTAGAAGAGATAGAATGCTGCCCTGGTAGTAGAATAAGGGTGTAATTGTGATAGATAAAGGATGACGTTTGGGCCTTTGATTGAGTAATGATTTGAAGAAAATCACTTCAAATGGATCAAATTAAGATGCTATGAAATACGATTATGAAAATATAGTATCGCCCACAGATGGATCAGTAAAATCACCTCAAATGTTCCTCGATGCAACGTGAGCCCTAGTATTATATAAGACATTTCAAGTCATCAGTGGTAGATTGTAGATAAATATTGAGGTGAATCAACAATGGATGGATAAATGTTACAAAGTATGAGATGAGATTAGGCCGTCATTCTTAAGATGAATAGTAATGAGGAAGCATTAAAGGACATAGATTTATACATATGGGATAAGCAACGAGTGTAACCTGGAGTTTGGTAGCAGATCTCAGTAATGCTAAATCAAAGTAAGAGTTATGGTATAGTATGACCTAACTAGATGCAGTAAAGTCATACGGATAGATAATCGGGTCTACGAAATAAGATATAGCAATATTCGTATGTTCGACAAAGTACCGAGCGAAGAACTTCTGTACACCTATAGATGCCCAGAGCGACATCTTGTCAACTTTTGTATATGTTCCCAATGTGAGGCCTAGAGATTGACTAAAAGCTAGAGGGAAGAGTCGCATAGGCGCACATATAAGGAAAACGTTGTATAGGCTACGTGACAAAAGGTTGCAAGAGTTTCGAGATTGGAAGAATTCCGACCACAGGCCGTGGTGTGAGAAAGAGGCCTAAAGGTGGGATTGCCCTAGACTTTGGATTTACTTACAGAACAGTTGCCTAGATGGCAAGAAGAGTACTAAAGTGTTCGCAAGAACTATAGGTTATGATAATGATAAGTCCATCAGTCAACATTCGAGGATGAATGTTCCAAAGGGGGGAATGATGTTACACCCCATGGTTTCATACGTGAAAGTACACCATAAATAAATTGATGAAAGTTCAGAAATGAGATGTTACATCCCGCATTTTCGTACATTAAAGGTTTGTCGTAAGTTAATCGACGTAAGCTCGAGAATGAGTTTATTTTGAGATTTAAGTATTACGCTATTTCAAACAAGTGATAAGTAAATTCGTGAAGGTGAGAGGGTAAGCGAATCGAAGAAAATGAATTTCGTCGAAGTTTGACATTTTGAGATAAAATACGGTCCAAGCTACAATACCCCGTATTTATGGACTAGTACTATACAAGGTACCACATGACCATAATAGTAAGATGTATAAAGTGTGTTAAAAGTGAGTAGTATTATAAGTAATTTGAGATAATTCTTAATTGTGTGGGTAATTGGCCAATTATTGGTTAATAGGAGATTAACAAGTTGATAAAGAAATTGGTGGATAATTAGTTAAAATCTTTGGATAAGCCTATGGAACTTTAACATGGCAGCAAAGTCTTAAGTCAATTAGTGACTCTTTACTCATGTAATTAGGTGGCAAAACTTGAGGGGATTTTGGTGGCCAAGTCTTACAAAGTGGGGCCCACACTACCAAGACTTAATAATCTCTTTAATTCACACAAAATGGAGATATTTTGTAATGACCTGAACGGTCGTTTTACTTTCTAGAAACCCGTTTCCCTAAATAAGACTTCCCGCACATGTTTTTATTGTTTTATGACTTGCGGGAATGGTTAGTTCGGGATTTGGAAAGGTTCGGTTTTCGGTGCCTAATAGTGAAAGTTGGTTCTTGAAGGTTTTAAAAAGTTCTTTAAATTTGGTTTGGAGTGGGTTTTGGTAATATCGAGGTCCAAATGGAATTCTGAGATAAGAAATAGTTCCATAATGTCATTTAAGACTTACACGTAAAATTTGGTGTCATTCCGAGTAGTTTTAGTACGTTTCGGCGCGTTGGAAGTAAATTGAAGAACTTGAAGTTCTTAAGTTTGATTCAATGGGTTTTGGGGTGCGATTCTTAGTTTTAATATTGTTTCGGGCATTCCGGGAGTTCGAGCGAGTCCGTTTTATGATTACAAACTTATAGGTATGTTCGGGCATGACCCCGGGGGGACCCGAGGGTCAATCGGACGAGGCTCAGCTCCAGTTCTGTCATAACCGCACCTGCGCTTGGCCATACGCAGGTGCGAGCTCACAGGTGTGAGCCATGAGCCGCAAAAGTGGAAATGCGAAGGAAGCCCAGGAACCGCAGGTGGAGAGGAATTTACGCACCTGTGTGACCGCAGGTGCGGGCACTGTTGTCGCAGGAGCGGAAAGGGATCACATATGCGGCTCCTTGTGTCCGCAGATGCGGAGCCGAGCAAGACGAGGAAAAGGCGCACCTGCGCAGGTCTTGCCGCAGGTGCGAGACCTCAGATGTGGCCAATGCACCGCAAGTGCGAAAATCGCTGGGGCAGCACACTTCATTTAATACGGGTCATAGGCATTTTCTCCCATTCTTTACACATTTGGGTGATTTTAGAGCTTCAAAAGGAGAGATTTCAACCTAGCTATTGAGGGTAAGTATTTCCTACCTTAATATGAGTTTAATACATAGAGTTTGGGTAGATTGCAACATAAAAATTGGTAGAAATCATGAGTTTAGATGAAAAACCTAGGGTTTAATAAAAATGAGATTTTACTGCGGAAGTGATTATGAAACTTAGTGAAAATCATATATTTATGTTCCTAAGGTTATGGGTAACAACTTTCTTAAAACATTTCCGGAATCCGGGCGTGTAGGCCCGGGGGTAAATTTTAGGAATCTTACAATTTGGGTTGGGTAATCACTTTAATAGTGGAGATATAAACTTTTGAGCATAGATTGATCGATTTATATACTGTTTGGCTAGTTCCGAGTTGTTTGGCATCTGATTTGGAGGCTTGAGCGCATTCTTGAATTGGGAAGTAAGTTTGAGACGAGCTAAGTCTCTTTCCTAACCTTGTAAGAGGGAATTTAACCTCTTAGGTGAACTTAATCAATATGTACTTCTATTTGTGGGGGCTACGTACGCACGATGTGACGAGAGTCCTTGCGTAGCTACTATTAATGGTTATGTCCGGGTAAATTTAGGTTTACACCATGCTTTGTTTATACCGTTGCTTGTTTATGCTTACTAGTTGTTCGATTAAAGTGGAATTTGAAAGGTCCCAATATTTAAAGCCCCAAGTTGAATTTCTTATTTTTAGAAAAGAATTGAGAAATACTACGATGTGTTGAGAAATTATATGTTCAACCGCTTCGCAAATATATTCCGCCAGTGGGGTAAACTTTCACTACTCTCATGGGAGCGGGCCGTTCGCCTCGGCAGGATTTATTGATATATTATATGGTTCGGGCCATTCTACCCTCGGTAGTGCACAATATATTATTATGTATATTTGGATCGGGCCGTACGTCCTCGACATAACTCGTGCATAGTAATACCGAAATTCCTTCTTATATTTAATAATATTTAATGGACTTGAAAGGTGAAAGGAATAGAAGAGAGATATGGTTTGATTTTTACTTGAAAGAAGGATTTACTTACTTACTTCTTGTTTTGAGCACTATTATTATTGTATATTACCTGCTTTATACATTATTATGTTTTTGGCCTTCGTAAGTGTCGAAGTCGACCTCTCGTAACTAATTCTTCGAGGTTTGGCTAGATATTTACTATGTACACATTATTTACGTACTCACGTTACACTTTTGCACTTGATGTGCAGGATCTGAGGCAGGTGTATCTGGTTACCAGTCCCGCGCGCACGTTTGACTTCTAGCTCTAGACTACATGGTGAACTGCCCTTCCGAGCCGTTCAGCAACAACCAGAGTCTCTCTTTTGGATTTATATTTCTGTCTATTTCCTTGAGACAGTAGACTAGTATTATTTTGTATATTCTGCTAGTAGCTCACATACTTGTGACACTAGATCTTGGCATACAATAGTAGACTTATGATTTTTGAATTTATTATTATGACTTCGATTTGATTTTGTTTAATTACTTTACAGCAGTAAATTTCTAAATCTTTTATAAATGCGGAAAATTATTACCTTGAAAACATATTAAAAGTGGAAACCACTAAATTTATCAGTGTTGGCTTGCCTAACAACAGTGTTGGGCGCCATCACAACCTTTGATGAAATTGGGTCGTGACATGCTTGCATCAAAATCTCCAAGAAACGGAGCTTCAACCAAAGTCGTACACAAGATTATGATCAAATTCATACGAAGATGTTATTATGTAATGACAGCGTGAATTTGCAAATTCCAAGGGAGCCCGGTACAATCATTTTCAAAAATATCATACGGATTTTTCTCGGCCCGTCGTTTTGAGAGTAATAGCCCCGACCCCCTATTTTCTGCTTTCTCCATATCTTTTTCTACTTATGTGAGTTACTGGGAGGTCTTGTTTTTGGTTTTAGAGTGTTTTGGGACACGTAGTCCCTAAAAGCAGAAGCTTAAGTCTTAGAATTTTGACCGTAGTCGGAACTATGTTCTGGGATACATAGTCCCTGAAGACGACTCCGGAATGGAGTTTCGCCGGTTCCGTTAGTTTTGTTGGGTGATTTTTGACTTAGGAGTGTGTCCGGTCTATGAATTTGATGTATGTAATTGATTTAGGCTTGAATTGGCGAAGGTCGAATTTTTGGAGATTTTGACAGGTAGTGGACCTTTTGATATCGGGGTCGGATTCTAATTCCGAAAGTTGGAGTAGTTCCGTAATGTTGAATATGACTTGTATGCAACATTTGAGGTCAATCAGATGTGATTTGATAGGTTTCAGTATCGGTTGTAGAAAAATTGAAGTTTCAAGTTCATTAAGTTTGAATTGGAGGGCTATTCGTGTTTTGAGCATTGTCTGATGTGATTTGAGGGCTCGACTAAGTTTGTATAGTGTTTTAGGACTTGTTGGTATGTTTGGTTGAGGTCTCAGGGGACTCGAGTTGATTTCGGACGGTTAACGGATCAAATTTGGTTTTGGAAGAATAGCTGAAGCTGCTGCACCTCGTGTAATCGCACTTGCGCAACATTGACCACATGTGCGAGCCCGCAGAAGCGAGCCAATGGACACAGGGTTGGTTTGGAAGGAAGAGGCCAGAGGTCGCAGGTGCGAAGATATAACCGCATCTGCGCATACGCAGATACAGAAGATGGAGCGCAAAAGTAGAATGGGCCAGGGCGTGAGGAATCGCAGAAGCGGAAGAAAATCCGCAGGAGCGGGCGCGCAGGTGCCATGCCCCAAAACCGAGGAGCGCGACCGACGCTCAACCGAGTGAACCCGACCGAGCAAGCCTATTAGATTCCTTCTACCCAAACTCATTCACGAATAAAGAGAATATATGTTTTCCTTAATTAAACAATAAAGTGGTCATGTCTGCAATTACCAATTTCTTACCAATAGTTTCATAATTTTTAAAGTCTCAAATGGACAAGTAATGCAACCACAACATAGCATAGTTTGTCTTTCCCAGCACCAATACACAACCCACACTTTGTCGACGAAGCTTCTATAGATAAAGAAGAGTACAATGATAATGCCGGCAACAAGGCCCCGGCTATACCTCAAACAGAATACACAAAGTACAAAAGATTCATGACCCCAGAATGAAGTGGGGCTCACCAAGTTAGCTGGGAAGAAGGTGCACTGCTATTACTGACCAATATTTCCTACCATGGAACCACCTGCATCCATTGAAAGATGTAGCGCCCCCGACAAAAGGGACGTTAGTACTGTCGAATAACACTAGTATGTATAACTAAACACCCTCTCAATAGAATGACAAATAATACAACAAGATTATTATAATATCAATGAAAGCCTTAATCAACATCGAACATCAATTTAGGATCAAAACAATGTTCAAATTAATTTTCATATCTCACATTGGGAGATATTTAGTATCGATATACCATTGTTCACAATATTAATGCCACCGTACTTTTAGCACGGAGTCCGATCATGACCCGATCGGCTAGGCTATCTCATTAGATAATCAACTACAATTACTATCAATACTAATACCACCGTAAATTTAGTATGGAGTCCGATCACGACCCGATCGTCTAGGCTATCTCATTAGAGAATCAACCACAATTACTGTCAATATCAATACCACCGTAAATTTAGTACAGAGTCCGATCATGACCCGATCAGCTAGGCCATCGTATTAGAGACATCAACCACAATTACTATCATTACCAATTTCTAGCACAATCACCACCATGTGTGTGGCATGGTGTCAGATCATGACCCGATCGACTAGGATGTCTTATTTGAGACATCAACCTTTATATATCAATCATCGCATTTCATAATAGTTTCACATCTTTTCATTTTATTGGCACTAGGGGCCATAATTATAAGATCATTCTTGGCACGTTGGCCATATTCGGTATTTCATGCTCACCTTATCAATTTTAAATATTATTATCATTATCAACAACAAATAAAATTCAAATCAAGGTGTGTCGTACACATGTGAGCAATATAGAGTCTAAGGCACATAGAGATATTTCACAAAATTTGGCATAATAGCCTTCATTTAAACTTGACTTAAAGTCGAAACATTATTAATGCACAACCCATATTTTAACACATCCTCGATCGGCAACATAACATGAATAAAGTATTTGGGGATGCTTGTTGAACATATTTCTTTCAACCCAATCTTACTCAAAATAGCCAGTTCCATAATGAATCACTCGGGACTTACATAATTTACATGAATATCGTGGCATTCAATTATAAGAGAAGAGTTTAGCCAACATACCTCAATTGATCTTCCTTAAACTCTAAACATTCCGGAATTCTTAGCAACTGCAATCTATTTTAGAAATATAACAAATTGAATCAAAATTAGGAAGATAATCATGGTTCTAGCTCATTTGAGCATTTTATCAAACACTAGGTGTGCACAAGGTTTCAAGATCTTTTTATGGAAGATTCCATCATCCCACAGCCCAATCTTTACCATGCTTAGTTCAACGATCTTCCTACACACTTGATAAAACATGCATGTAAAATAATCAACTCTCATGCCCAAAAATTATCTTGCTAATTACCCATTTTCAGATGATTTCGAAATTAGGGTTTAGGGTGTAGAATCTTGCCTCTAGGATGAAGACCTAGTGAGCTTCCCTTCTTAATCTTCCAAAACTTGAGCAGGAATTGAAGAAATATTATTGAAGAACACCTTCTTACTCTAGGGCACTCTCTCTCACTCTAAAATATCAGATTATGTCTCAAAATAGCCCAAAGAGTGTATTTAACGAAGTAGGGTCGGGTTTCAAAAACCCAAAAATGAAGCTCCGGAACAGGTTATGTGGTCGTATATGCGACCGCATAATGGTTATGCGGATCGCATATCGGTCGCATAATTGGTGTCCAAAATGACCAAAAATCTGCCTGAGTCTGCGGTCACTATACGGTCCGAATAACTATTCTGCGGTCGCATAGTGCACCGCATAACAGTTATGTGGTCGCATAGTCGACCGCATAATTGCTTCCAACTGACCCCATTAACTGCCTCACTTCACGGCTATTATGCGGTCCACAGAGTGATTCTGCGGTCGCATAATGGACCGCAGAAATGCACTTTGCCGCCAAAACATTTTCTTTACTTACCGGTACATTGTTCAACCCAAAAATCAATTTTTCTATAATACTCAACATGTAAAACCAATTCGGCACCACGAAACATTACTTTCTTTTGAAAACCTTTACGGGGCTTTACACTTAAGTACTTCAAAATTTTTCGGGATTTTACATTCTCCCCCGCTTAGGATCATTCGTCCTCGAATGAGGGTAAAAATTCGTCATTATCATCTTATGCAACTTAGTTTGTTTTATACCACAAACTAGCAGTCCCAAATTTGACTAACTCCCTAAATTTCCAAAGAGTTCGCCAGAGTTTCCTTTGTAATTTGGCCTATCCACCTGTCAGAGAGCCCCAGAAACACATTCTAACAATATATACATAATCCAACGATGTAACATAATATGAAACAACACCAACTGTGGCCTTATAAGCAATATATTTCCAGAACAGAACACCCTCAACATCAAATGTATAAATCATATATAATTCATAGAAAGTAAGTCTTATAATTTTCCTAGATCACAACTTTATAAATACATGGTCATTCAAACAAATAAGGATACCTTTTTCTTCATTTCTTTCTCGGCCTCCCAGGTAGCCTCTTCAACCTATTGGTTTCGCCACAACACTTTCACAGAGGCAATTTCTTTATTTCTCAATTTACGGACTTGCCAATCAATAATAGAAACCGAAATCTCTTCGTAAGTCAATTTCTCATTTACCCCAATAGTCTCAATCGGAACAATGAGTGTCGGATCTCTAACTACTTTCTTTAACATAGACACATGAAACACTGGGTGTACTAATGTCATCTCAGGTGGTAGCTCAAGTTTGTATGCCACCTCACCGATCTTCTGGATGATTTTGTACGGTCCGACATACCTCGGACTCAATTTCCCTTTCTTACCAAATCGTATTACACCCTTCATGGGGGAAATTTTCAAGAATACTCAATCATCTTCTTTGAACTCCAAATCCCTACGACGAACATACGAATAGGATTTATGACGACTCTGAGCAGTCTTCAACCACTCCTTAATGATTTTAACTTTTTCCATAGCCTGATGCACAAGGTCTGGCCCTATTAAGTCTGTTTCCCCAATTTCGAACCACCCAATGGGAGATCTACATCTCCTACCATATAAAGCCTCAAACTGTGCCATTTGAATGCTAGCATGATAGCTATTGCTATATGAAAATTCTATGAGTGGTAAATGATCATCCCAACTACCTTTGAAGTCTATAACACAAGCACGTAACATATCCTCAAGCGTCTAAATAGTCCGCTCTGCCTGCCCGTCAGTCTGCGGGAGAAAGGTTGTACTAAGATTCACCTGAGTAACCAGACCTTGCTGAAATTTCTTCCAAACGTTAGTAGTGAATTGTGCTCCCCGGTCAGAAATGATGGAAACTGGGGTGCCATGCAACCTGACTATTTCTTTGATATACAATTGAGCATGCTGCTCCATTGTGTCGGTAGACTTAACCGGCAAAAAGTGTACTGATTTTGTGAGTCGATCCACAATCACTCAAATCGAGTCAAACTTACAAGGAGTACGAGGCAATCCTACCACAAATTCCGCTACATTTCTCTTCATATTGTTCCACCAATAGACCTCCTTAAGATCATGATACATTTTCATAGAACCCGGGTGTACGGAATACTTAGAAGTGTGAGCCTCGGTCATGATTCTTTCCCAAAGACCATCTACATTTGGAACACATAACCACCCTTGGTACCTTAGTGTACCATCATCCAAGGTGAGAGAAACAAACATAGTCTTATGTTTATGAATACCCTCTTTCAATTGTTCCAACAATGGATCGTTGTATTGCTTCTCTTTGACTTTCACAACAAGCGATGGTTCAACCATATTTTGCACAATTACCCCTCCTTCACTAGAGTCCGCAAGACGAACTCCTAAACTAGCCAATCAGTGAACTTACTTGGCCAATGGCCTTTGGTATGCCTCCAAGTGTGCTAAGCTACCCATAGATTTCCGGGTAAGAGCATCCTCCACAACATTGGTTTCCCCGGATGATATAGAATATTGATATCGTAATCATTACGTAACTCATGACATCTTCTCTACCTTAGATTCAATTTATTCTATTTGCAAATATATTGAAGGATCTTTTGGTCCGTGAATATGTCCACCTGGACCCCGTACAATTAATGACGACAAACCTTTAATGTATAAATCACAGCTGCAAGTCCTAAGTCATATGTTAGATTTTTTTTCCTCATGATTCTTGAGTTGCCTAGAGGTATAAATGATCATCTCTCCATATTTCATCATTAGTGGAACATCTATGTCAGATTTCTCTTTCATATGACCTCCTAGAAAGTGAGTTCTACAAAAAATTTCTTGATACGGTTACGATCATATTAGTACTTGCAATTTATTTTTCCAAATTTCTCAACAAAAGACATTACTAGGCCAGTTTTCTTATGGGACCATCTGTTTCAAATGAATAACATCTACTAGCTTGCGCACACACCCTGATAACATCAACCTGCATGGCATTGCCTCAATATGTGAAGTAACATCGTGCTCAGACCTTTCTTATCCATCCTCTTTCCTCATTATATAAGTCTTATAGGATTTTAAGAAACCACTATACTTCCTTGGTGAACATTCCCATGATTTCTCTTTATTGCTAAACACTTCCCAAAACACATATCGATACCCTTCATATATATTTAACCCGAACAGGGCCTTTTCTGAAACTTGAGATCCTCCTAAATTCTTCAACGACGACTTCTTGTTTTCCTTAGAAGTGTAGGACTTAGTCCACCTGATTCCATCCTCGATGAGTAACTCACCTTATTCCCCGTATTGTAGTTATCGATAGTGTTTCCTGGTATTGCATCCTAAGAGCTATCATGTTAAACATGTTTGGTTCGTAACAAGTGTTCATCATCTCTTAATCTGTTTCAAACATTTCCCCTTTGGTCTAGACAATATGTTGATACTATATTTCCTTTGTGACTAGAGCATTCACTCCCATCCCATTTTGCCCTTAATTCATAGTTGACAACCTTATTGTGCCACACACTTGTTTGCCTCCCATGAACTCGTAGTATCATTATGTCTGGTTTGTTGAGTTTATCACACCACCACTTCATCACCAGTAGTCTCATTTTACAATGTAATATGTAGACATGAACTCCCTCTATATCGTTTAGTTGATATTCGGCGTCACTCAAGTTGGCTACATTACAGTTGATCCTTTATATCTTCTATTAACACTTGTGCTCTAGGCGAGTCCACCATTCTGATATGAACTATTTTGCGATAACCATGAACATCTCAATTTATAGATTTTCTTTCAATTTTGCTCGCCTCATTCTCCCTAGTTATTGAATAGCTATGCGCCCTTCCATATGTTTCGTGGTCGTTTCCCTTAGTTGGGAATTCATCCTGCTCGGCTCTCGACACTTGTTGGGATATCCGTGGAAAAGTGTGTTCATCCGTGTATCACTTAACACTTCCTTGCTTGTAAGATTCTTAAGAGACTCTCCATCAAGTACCGATGCACTCTTGGGTTATTATAACATCACATTTATCTTTCTCACTCGTTCTGTCTTTCTTAAAGCCTTAGAGGTTTAGATAAATCGCAAATCCGTGATTAACTCATTCTAAAAACTCGCAACCCTTCACATTTGACCTATATTACTTCCTTGGGTTCCATTGTTCCTGACCCCCTAACAAGTATAAAATCCCTTTGTAAACATACTCTTAGTTTCTAGGATCGTTGACCCTGTCATTCACAGTACCATGTATGAAGAATTTACCTTCCTTAACCTTCCACCTTTTTGGGGTACTAGTGGTCTATCATTAGCATATCGTTTCAGAGAATCATGCTACCCATTATATCTTTTCTAGACTACACCTGTCTTCAACAAAATATTCAAACATCATAGCAACATGGTCTTACTCTTGTTTCATTGTATTTAAGTGGCCTCTCTATGGCCCTTCCTCCCCCACTTGGGGTGAATGATTCACATTTTGACACAAGTCTTGAATTTAGCAACTTCAGGGACATATGTCTCATGTCTCTATCCCTTATATATATGTTCGACTATTAGGGAGATGTAAGTCACCATGGTATTAACCTCATACGTTCTATACTCTTATTCAGCCACATAGGCTTGGGATCCAACTCCCTCATGTCAATATCCTTTTTGGAGTTGTAACACCACTTTGCACATTCCTAGGATTCTTATAACGTTCATAGTGCTAGGGTCTTCTCATTGTGGGTTCAATCAACTCTCCTTTCATAACTTCTTGTCCCCGTGAGAGACCAACACATTTATCATTACTCTCCAGGCCATGCCTTTCATATATCACATGCCTATGTAACATGTTTACATCTTAGAATCATCTACATGGTTCCCACACTGTCCACATGTACTAGTTAAGCTTATGTCTTATTTATCACGTCACTGCCTCTTTCGAGGTGGGTAATCACTTCTAGCACTCTTCTCATATAAAGTATGCTCATGGTACGATATACTTGTCTCATATGTCATACTATTCATTCAACATGATACATGTGCCATCTGTTTAATATTCAAGCCTTTACCCTTTCGTCATGTCACATGACATCATTACTTGGAATAAAACAAAAGAGCATTTAAACTTGCCTTGAACCTCAACGCATGAGTTGGAGGAAGAACAGTTTCACAACCAGTTTCATCGCACGATTCAGAATATCAAAGAAGGATAATATTCCTAAATGCCCATGTAGCATCCTAATTATAGATGTGGTCGACAACACACCGATAATAATGACTCTACTAGACACGGCTCCGAGACATCCTAGGACACTTTAAAACCTTAGGCTCTGATACCAAGTTTGTCATGCCCCAAAACCGAGGAGCGCGACCGGCGCTCAACCGAGTGAACCCAACCGAGCAAGCCTGTTAGATTCCTTCTAACCAAACTCATTCATGAATAAAGAGAATATATGTTTTTCTTAATTAAACAATAAAGTGGTCATGTCTCCAATTACCAATTTCTTATCATAAGTTGCACCATTTTTAAAGTCTCAAATAGACAAGTAATGCAACCACAACATAGCATAGTTTGTCTTTCCCAGCACCAATACACAACCCACACTATGTCTACGGAGCCTCTATAGATAAAGAAGAGTATAATGATAATGCTGGCAACAAGGCCCCGACTATTCCTCAAAATGAATACACAAAGTACAAAAGATTCATGACCCCGGAATGAAGTGGGGCTCACCAAGTCAGCTGGGAAGAAGGTGCACTGCTATTACTGACCAATATTTCCTACTGTGGAACCACCTGCATCCATTGAAAGATGCAGCGCCCCCGACAAAAGGGACGTTAGTACTGTCGAATAGCACTAGTATGTATAACTAAATAGCCTCTCAATAGAATAACAAATAATACAACAAGATTAGCATAATATCAATGAAAGCCTTAATCAACATCAAACCTCAATTTAGGATCAAAATAGTGTTCAAATTAATTTCCATATCTCATATTGGGAGATTTTTTATATCGATATACCATTGTTCACAATACCAATGCCACCGTACTTTTAGCACGGAGTCCGATCACGACCCCATCGGCTAGGCTATCTCATTAGAGAATCAACCACAACTACTATCAATACCAATACCACCGTAAATTTAGTACGGCATCCGATCACGACCCGATCGGCTAGGCTATCTCATTAGAGGATCAACCATAATTATTGTCAATATCAATACCACCGTAAATTTAGTACGGAGTCCGATCACGACCCGATCGGCTAGGCCATCTCATTAGAGACATCAACCACAATTACTATCATTACCAATTTCCAGCACAATCACCACCATGTGTGCGGCATGGTGTCCAATCACGACCCGATCGGCTAGGCCATCTCATTAGAGACATCAACCACAATTACTATCATTACCAATTTCCAGCACAATCACCACCATGTGTGCGGCATGGTGTCCAATCACGACCCGATCGGCTAGGCCATCTCATTAGAGACATCAACCACAATTACTATCATTACCAATTTCCAGCACAATCACCACCATGTGTGCGGCATGGTGTCCAATCACGACCCGATCGGCTAGGCCATCTCATTAGAGACATCAACCACAATTACTATCATTACCAATTTCCAGCACAATCACCACCATGTGTGCGGCATGGTGTCCAATCACGACCCGATCGACTAGGCTGTCTTATTTGAGACTTCAACCTTTATATATCAATCATCGCATTTCATAATACTTCACATCTTTTTATTTCATTGGCACTAGTGGCCATAAGTATAAGACCATTCTTGGCACATTGGCCATATTCAGTATTTCATGCTCACCTTATCAATTTCAAACTTCATTATCATCATCAGCAACAAATACAATTCAAATCAAGGTGTGTAGTATACATGTGAGCAATTTAGAGTCTAAGGCACATAGAGATATTTCACAAAATTTGGCATAATAGCCTTCATTTAAACTTGACTTAAAGTCGAAACATTATTAATGCACAACCCATATTTTAACACATCCTCGATTGGTAATATAACATGAATAAAGCATTTGGGGATGCTTGTTGAACATATTTCTTTCAACCCAATCTTACTCGAAATAGCCAGTTTCATAATGAATCACTCGGGACTTACATAAGTTACATGAATATCGTGGGATTCAATTCTAAGAGAAGAGTTTAGCCAACATACCTCAATGGAGCTTCCTTAAACTCTAAAACATTCCGGAATTCTTAGCAACTTCAATCTATTTTAGAAATATAACAAATTGAATCAAAATTAGGAAGATGATCATGGTTCTAGCTCATTTATGCATTTTATCAAACACTAGGTGTGCACAAGGTTTCAAGGTCTTTTTATGGAGGATTCCATCATCCCACAATCCAATATTTACCATGCTTAGTTCAACAATCTTCCACATCCCTTGATAAAACATGCATGTAAAATAATCAACTCTCATGCCAAAATATTATCGTGCTAATTACCCATTTTCAGATGATTTCGAAATTAGGGTTTAGGGTGTAGAATCTTACCTCTAGGATGAAGACCTAGTGAACTTCCCTTCTTAATCTTCCAAAACTTGAGCAAGAATTGAAGAAATATTATTGAAGAACACCTTCTCACTCCAAGGCACTCTCTCTCACTCTAAAATATCAGATTATGTCTCTAAAATAGCCCTAAGAGTGTATTTAATGAAGTAGGACCGGGTTTTAAAAACCCAAAAAATGAAGCTCGGGAACAGGTTCTGCGGTCGCATATGCGACCGCATAATGGTTATGCGGACTGCATATCGATCGCATAATTGGTGTCCAAAATGACCAAAAATCTGCCTGAGTCTGCGGTCACTATGCGGTTAAATAACTGTTCTGCGGTCGCATAGTGCACCGCATAACGGTTATGTGGTCGCATAGTCGACCGCATAATTGCTTCCAACTGACCTCATTAACTGCCTCACTCCGCGGCCATTATGCGATCTACAGAGTGATTTTGCGGTCGCATAATGGACCGCAAAAATGCACTTTTCTGCCAAAATATTTCTTTTACTTACCGGTGCATTGTTCAACCCAAAAAGCAATTTTCCTATAATACTCAACACGTAAAACCAATTCTGCACCACGAAACATATTTTCTTTTGCAAAAGTTTACGGGGCTTTACACTTAAGTACTTCGAAATTTTCTGGGGTGTTATAGCATGTTCGGCCCATTGCTCACAGATGCAGACCCAGTCCCTTTAAGTCATTTCCGCACCTGCTATGGAAATTCCGCATGTGCGACTATGGGCCGCAAGTGTGAGATTTGTGGACAGAACACTTAAATGCAAGGGTTCGCGATGTTTGCTCATTTTTAACATTTTTAGCTCGGGTTTTGCAATTTCTTGAGAGCCTTTACAAGGGATTTCTTGAGGTAAGTCTCTTGTGCTTATTTTTGATCAATAATCTTGCTTCCCCATTTATTGTTCCACCTAGTTAGTGTAAAGTTAAGGTGGAATTTGGGAGTGTGAGATTAGGGATATGGAAAGTTTGATTTGAGGATTTGAAGGAACATTTGGTGTCGGATTTTAGTAAATTTGATATGGTTAGACTCGTGAGTGAATGAGAGTTCATATTTTGTGACTTTTACCTGATTTCGAGACGTGGGCTCGGGTCGACTTTTTAGGGTGAATTTCGGAATTTTTGTTAAAGTATTGATTTCATTAATTAGATGAGTCTATTATAATTATATTTATGATAAGCAATTGTGTTTGGCTAGATTTGGGCCATTCGGAGTCGGATAATCAAGGAAAGGGCATTCTTACTGATTGATTGAGCTTGGTTCGAGGTAAGTGACTTGCCTAACCTTTTGTCGGGGAAATCCTCTTAGGATTTGGTACTGTTGTGACATGTGAGCACCGTGTACGTGAGGTGACAAGTACGTACACGGGCTATTTGTTGTAAAACCCGATTTATTTTACTGAGTAGTAATCTGTTTTCCCTTTAATTTGAGTTATACCGTTTAAATGAGTATTAGTCTATTTTCATTCTTAATTGAGCTATTCCAACATGTGTAGCTATATCGTTTAGACTAATATCGCATGTCTACGAGCTTTAACTGCTTATTTGAACTCCGTGAAACATGCCTAGTTGATTTCCTCTTTTCCCTTGTTTTTTATCAGTATAACCGTAGAATCTTGATGTTAACTATGGTATTTATCGTTTTGAGCTGTGTGTTTACTTTGAGACTACGAGGAAATTCCATGGGAGTTCTCCCTGCACATTTACTTTTAAGACTACGAGGCGGTTCCTCGGGAGTTCTCCTTGTACATTTACTTTTGAGACTACGAGGCGGTTCCTAGGGAGATCTCCCTGCACATTTACTTTTGGGACTATGAGACGGTATATCAGGAACGCCCCTGTTGTTATCACATTGTTCTTGTGTTGTTATTTCGCTGTGAATTCTTGCTGTTAAATTTTGCGTTTTACTCGATTTTGTTATATCATTTGTCTTGTTATTATATCCCAGTAGGGCCCGGACCTGACCTCGTCACTACCTTACCGAGGTTAGGCTTGGCACTTACTGGGTACCGTTTTGGTGTACTCATGCTACTCTTCTGCACATGTTTTGTGCGTAGATCCAGGTACTTCTTATCAGTCCTGCTATTAGCTAAAAGTGCTTGCTTTTGTACGGAGACTTCAAGGTATATCTGCCGCATCCGCAGACCTCGGAGTCCCCCTCTATTCTCTCCTATTTCATTTACTTTCCGTACTTCTTTTGTTAGATTCTGGTGTATAGAAATACTAGTTTCCTTCTGTAGCTTGTGACTTATGATGTTCCTAGTTTTGGAAAAATTGTATATTTATACAGTATTGATTATTGTACATGTTGAGCAGCATTGTTACTAGTTATTCAGTTATCCATTGTTGTTAGTTGCCAAGTTTTACTTTCTTATTGTTATTTCTGCAATTTGTTAGGCTTACCTAGTCATAGAGACTACGTGCCATCACGACGTTATATGGAGGAAGTTTGGGTCATGACAAGTTGGTATCAGAGCTCTAGTTGCATATGTGTCGTGAGTTACAAGCTGGTTTATTAGAGTCTCGCAGATCGGTACGGAGACGTCTGCACTTATCTTTAGGAGGCTATGGAACTGTTATGAAAAATTATACTTTTTTGATTCCTTGTCATGCGGAATTATTGACTTCAAAATTCTAAACTTCTTTATTCTATTCTCTCACAGATGGTGAGGACATGTATAGGCGGATCTAATGACCAGGCACCCGCACTCCCTTCTAGAGCCGCGAGAGGCCGGGGCCGGGGTAGAGGCCAAGGACGTCCATGCGGTGCAGCCAGAGCACCCACACGAGCTACTATAGAGGAGCCCCCAAAAGCTCTAGCTGGAGGACAGACACCTGTTATTGCACTATCTCTCCAGGAGACCCTAGCCCGGTGTTTGAGCATGTTCAGCACTTTAGCTCACTTGCTCCTGCCCCATCTCAGGTCGGGGGAAGAGCACAGACTCCTATTACCGATACTCCAGAGTAGCGGGTTCAGTACGACCAGGTTCCAGAGATTATAACCGATGTAGCCGGTGGCTCCAGTTCAGCACGAGACTAGGACAGTCTCTTCCGAGGCGGAGCAGCTCAGACTTGAGAGGTACAAGAAGTATCACCCACCTACCTTTAGCGGATTGGATACGGATGACGCTTAGGATTTTTTGGAGGAGTGTCATCGTATTCTCCGTACTATGGGCGTAGCAGAGATGAGTGGGGTTTCTTTTACCACCTTCCAGCTTAGAGAAGCAACCTATCAGTGGTGGCGTGCTTATGAGTTGAGAAGTCCAGATGAGGCAATTTCACTTACATGGACTCAGTTCTCGGACATGTTTTTGAGAGAGTATGTCTCTCAGAGCCTCAGGGACTCATGGCGTGCGGAGTTTGAGTAGCTGCGCCAGGGTGCTATGACTGTGTCAGAGTATTCAGTCTGCTACAGTGATTTGGACCGACATGCACCGACCTTGGTTTCCACAGTTTGAGAGAGGGCTCGGCGGTTTATTGAGGGACTCCACCCTAGTATCCGGATTAGTATGGCCAGGGAGTTAAAGATGGATATTTCTTATCAGCAGGTTATGAGTATTGCCAGGAGATTGGAGGGCATGCTTGCCCGGGATAGAGAGGAGAGGGAGGACAAGAGGTCTCGAAAGTCTGGTACTTACAGCGGTACTCGTGCCCCAGTGGCAGTTTGACATGGTAGGGGTTATGGGAGTGGCCCCATTCATTCAGCTCTTCCAGCCGCCGGCAGTGTTCTATCCCCTGCTAGGCCCCAAGATCCTTATTATGCACCGCCAATATCTAGTGTGCCTCCTGCTCGGGGTGCTTTTAGTAGCCAGTCCAGCAGACCTAGCCCGAGCCACTCACGCTCTCCGAGAGCTAGTTTTGAGTGTGGCGACACTCTCCATATGGTGAGGGATTTCCCCAGATTTAGGAAGGGTGCACCTCCATAGACTTCTCAGCCACCACGTGTTCCATTGGGTCCTTAGGCTATGATTATAGCATCAGCTACCGCCCCACCTACTCAGCCAGCTCGAGGTGGAGGTCGGGGAGGTCGAGGCCGCCCTAGAGGGGGAGGCCAGGCCAAATATTATGCTCTTTCGGCTAGTACAGAGGTAGTTGCCTCTGGCTCTGTCATTACAGGTATTGTTCCGGTCTATCGTAGAGATGCGTCAGTGTTATTTGACCCAAGCTCTACATATTCCTATGGCTCCTCTTATTTTGACCCATATTTGGGCGTATCTCGAGATTCTTTGAGTTTTTCTGTTTATGTGTCTATTCTTGTTGGAGATTCGCTTATTGTGAACCGCATGTATCGGTCGTGTTTGATTTCTCTTAGTGGTTTTGAGACCAGAGCAGATTTATTATTACTCAGCATGGTAGACTTTGATGTTATCTTGGGCATGGACTGGTTGTCGCCCCATTATTCTATTCTTGATTGTCACGCTAAGACCGTGACGCTGGCTATGCCAGGTTTCCAACGATTAGAGTGGAGAGGTACCTTAGAGTATACTCCCAGCAGAGGTATTTCATTTCTTAAAGCTCAACGTATGGTTGAGAAGGGGTGAGACGCGTATCTATCTTATGTGAGAGATGTCAGTATTAATACTCCTACAGTTGAGTTAGTTCCAGTAGTGAGGGACTTTCCAGATGTGTTTCTATCTGATTTTTCGGGCATGCCGCCCGATAGAGATATTGATTTTGGCATTGATTTGTTGTCGGTCACTCAGCCCATCTCTATTCCTCCATATTGTAAGGCTCCTCCTGAATTGAAGGAGTTGAAGGAGTAGTTACATGACTTGTTTGAGAAGGGCTTCATTCGGCCCTGTGTGTCACCTTAGGGTGCTCCTGTCTTATTTGTGAAGAAGAAGGATGATTCTATGTGGATGTGTATTGATTACCGCCAGTTGAACAAAGTCACAGTGAAGAACAAACATCCATTATGTATTGATGACTTATTTGATCAGTTACAGGGTGTCAGAGTGTTTTCCAAGATTGACTTACGTTCAGGCTATCATCAATTAAAGATTGTCATGCCCCAAACTTGGGGAGCGCGACCGGCGCTCAACCGAGAGGACCCGGTCGAGCAAGCCTGTTAGATTTCCTTCTACCCAAACTCATCCATGAATAAAGAGGAGATGTACTCCATTAATCAATCACTGAAAAGATTTTATTAACAACTTCCTTTTCATTCCCATTAGTAGCTTCATTCATAATTTCCAAAATATTACGAGTTTATAGAATTAATGAAAAACATGATTTCCAAGTACCAATATTTCTAGTTCAATTCCCAACATCAACCATAACCCATAACCTGTCTACGGAGCNCAATTAAAGATTGTCATGCCCCAAACTTGGGGAGCGCGACCGGCGCTCAACCGAGAGGACCCGGTCGAGCAAGCCTGTTAGATTTCCTTCTACCCAAACTCATCCATGAATAAAGAGGAGA
>AWOL01S0022709.1:0-23239 GCA_000715115.1 Nicotiana otophora
GTTTAATTTGGAGATTTGAGGGTCGAGTTGATGTCGGATTTGAGTAAAATTTATATGGTTTGATTCATGGTTGAATGAACGTTCATATTTTATAACTTTTGTCAGGTTCCGAGACGTGGGCCCCACGGGCGATTTTTGAGCTAAATTTTGGAGTTTTATGAAAATTAGTATTTTCTTATAGAATTAATTCCAATAAATTTTATTGACTGAAACGAATTATTTATGACTAAATTCGAGGCTTTCAGAGACCAATTCTCGTGGCAAGGGCGCAGAATAAAGAATTACGCGGTTTGAGGTAAGTAACGATTTTAAATCTGGTCCCGAGGGTATGAAACCCCAGATTATTGGATTATGTGAGTATTCTGGAGGTGACGCACATGCTAGGTGACGGGCATGTGGGCGTGCACCGTAGGAATTGGGACTTGGTCCAGTCCGTAAAACTGTAAAGTTGTATAACTTGTTGCTAGCTATATGCTCTCTCTGTGTTATAGATTTGACTGCAAATTATGTTATAAACCATGTTTAGGCTATATGTTGGTATTGTTGGGACCCACAAATGTCATGTACATGTTGAACTACCTGCGTAATTATTGTTTTGTACTCAGTCACAGTTTACTTATTTATTTTATCTCAGTCTCTATTGTTCATTATTGATAAATCATATCATTGTTGTTTGGGCTGATTTCTTGATTATTGAGAGCGCGAGAGATTAGAGAAATTTATGACTGAGTGAGGCCGAGGGGCTGATTGTGAGATATTATATTATAGCACGTGAGTTGTCCGTGCAGGATATTATAGCACGTGAGTTGTCCTTGCAGTATGTGAGTTGTCCGTGCGGATCCTTATACTAGAGCACATGAGTTATCCGTGCGGATCCAGATATTTATACTATGGCACGTGAGTTGTCCGTGCAACACGTGAGTTGTCCGTACAGATTATAGTATTTGGGCTGTAGGAGCCCCTCCGAAGTCTGTACACCCCCAGTGAGCGTGGGTACCCATTGAGTGTGAGTGCTGAGGGCTGAGAGCCGTGTGGTTGAGTTGTTGTGGCGAGTGGAGAGACTGTTGCCCTGAGAGACGGTACTTGCTTTTCATTTGTTGTTGCACTTAGTTACTGTTTGTCATTGTTGTGAAATTCTCTGAAAGATTTTATATCCGGATTACATGAACTTGAGCTGTATAAATTGATTTGACTTAAATTGCTGGATTTGAAAGCATGTCTATTCTCTGTTAGAATTACTAGAAATGAACTATAACTGTGTAGCTCTTCATTATCTTCAATTCCTTATTTATTATTGTTACTTGCTGAGTTGGTTGTACTCATACTACACCCTGCACTTCGTGTGTAGATCCAGGTATTTCTGGACATAGCGGGTGTTGATTTTCTCACACAATTGATTTTATGGAGATTCAGAGGTAGCTGCCATATTTTGCAGACCTTGTCTCTCCTTTTCCTATCTTCTTGTTTACTGTATTTGGTCTTAGACTATTATAGACCGTATTTTCCAGACTTGTATTCATATTAGATGCTCATGTACTCAATGACACCAGGTTTTGGGGAGTGTTCGTATCGGTATTTGTGGGATTTTGTATTATATTTAAATATTATATTTTCAAACTTTAAGAAATTATGGTTTATTGAGATTGTCGGCTTGCCTAGTATCGAGATAGGCGCCATCATGACAGGTTAGGATTTTGGGTCGTGACAAGTTGGTATCAGAGCCTAGGTTACATAGGTCTCACGAGTCATGAGCAGGTTTAGTAGAGTCTTGCGGATCGGTACGGAGATGTATGTACTTATCTTCGAGTGGCTACAGAACCCTTAGGAAAATTTACTTTCTTGTATTCTATCGTGCGGAATTGATTTAGCTTGAAACATAACTCTTTTAATTCCTTTCACGCATTTCGTATGCGCATATGAGCGCTCGGTGCATCGTCGGCTTGTGATTCTATGAACGAGGCTCAAGAGCTGTAATCTGTGTTTTGGTGATGGGCCCGTCTGGAGGACTTGAGGCCAGGTTTAGACCGCAGCTTAGGCTCGGTAGCTTCAGTTGTAACCTGTACATTTGGACTCATATATCCGATAATGTCCCTACGAGTGGAATTTGTGGCTCGATGAGCGGTGGAATGGTTTTGTGATAAGTATGATGTAATTGCGGGATGTGTTAAGACGATTTGACTGTTATTTTATTCCAGCTCAGTATCTGTATATTTTTGTTTTATGATTTCGAGACTGTGCATGGGTTGCTACGATGGCTATGCATTGTTATCGCACAAAATTGGTCTAATGGTAAGGTGCTCGTTATGTGTTGAGGCGGCGAATGGCTCGAAGAGAGGATTTCTCAGTACATGATTAAGGGGTTCATCAATTAATTCTAGTGGAGGAAAGGCAATGGGACTATAGATGTCCAAGTTTGGTTGTTAAAGTAACAAGACTTGGTATTTGCGAGCATGGTCGAATTTTCATTGTGATGCTGTGTCGCCGTCCTTGTTTGAACGCATTATGGTCCGCCGGTGTTACGGTATTCTTGGATTTCGCCTTCGGGGCAGGGTGTTATGAAATGGTGCATGAGGGGCGGTTGCAAGAGATAGATATGTGCAGCGGTTCAGAATCAAATGGGTATATCTAATGTTGATGGATCGAGAAGGATGATCTTCGAAGAGGCTTAGGGTTGGTAACAATTTACTGGTTCATGTGCTACAGAGATGCATTTTGATTTGATGCAACAGTTGGGCAACAAATTATGAGGGAACACATGACGGAAAGTGTTTCGTAATGGTTGAAGTACTAGCAGGTCAAGTAGGAGAAGTCGAGGTTGAGAAGTTGCTTAAAGGAGATAGTTTAACCGAAGTAAGAGTGGCAGATTAGCAGTAAGAGTGGCAGATTAGCATACGGATTCTGTGGTAGGGTAGTCGCATGCCTTAAGAAAGTGTAGAACGGTTTGGAATCGTGATAGAATGTGATTTGGCCTACGGACTTTATTTGGAGTGATGGTTACTGTACGAAGAAAGATTGAATATGGCAGAAAGGAGTTTGTTTGAAATGAAGAGGGATGTGAAGATCTGATTATCGCTACAGGCGCAATATGACTTGAGTTCGGAAGGTATTGTTGAACTTTCAGTTGATGTCAAAAGGGAAAGTGCAGACTTATACAAGTGGTGGGCAAGCATGAGCTCAGGAGAATTTACTGATTACGTGGTCGTTGCACCCAGTGCAGTGTCGTTGGGAGATGTCAGTAAGGAATTCCACATGTGGGTTATCTCTTGTGAGCAGTTAGCGATGGCGTGATGTTGATGAAGTTTTTGCGAGAAATTTTACTTGCTACCCTGTAAGAGGTCGAGTGTGTGACTGTGGCTGGCGATTCAGAATTTTCATGAAACGATTAACAAAAGACTTCGAGAAATTTGGCGGGTTAACGGTGCGAGATCTTGGTAATTGAGAATGAGAAAACCTTGTGGATTCTAATTTTATATAATTGCAGCTTAAGGCTAAGTGGGGGAGCCTGCTATTGACAATTTGATTTCATGGTTACGTGTTAAATTTTAGTTTTGGCCTGAGGCATACTTGTGGTTTAGTTATGACTTACAGAGGAGAAGATCGAGGATGATTTGGTTAAGTAAATTCCTGGATACAGGTTACATTGCACTTTATGAAAACATGAAAATTATGGAATGATTAAGTTGTTATTTTGAAGGATGTAGTGTACACGAAGTATGAATTTGATTGGTCGTGATAAGGCAGGGTTACTTATTTGAGTGTTGATTGTGCTAAAGGAGCACATGTCTTTCGGCCCGTTTGGGGCGGAGTAAATTAGATTTGAGCAGAGTGGATGACTCCCGAGAGGGTTCTAATGGATTCAAAATGTATATGTGGAAATTTAAATATTTTTCGAATTTTTATATCACTAGAATCACTTACTTACATTGGATGGAATCAGGACATGCAGTAATTCTGTTTGACTATGGATTCTACATTTCAGCATAAGAAAGGAAAGAGGAATAATTTTAAATTCGCATAAGGTATTTTTAGAGTGAGTATTATGATTGGGGTATTTATGGAGGTGCTTAAGGAGAATACAGTGGCTTATGGGCCTTAGGGCGATGTGGTTTTATGTTATGATGTCTTGTAGTGAACTTTGGGTAAGGATAGAAGTGTTCTGACAAGGAGAAATGTCAACTTGAGGATAATTCAGAAGCAACTCGAAGAATATAGGACAAATGGATAACATGATGGATCAGTATGGTAATAGTTTGCTCGGTTCTTTTAGTTCTTATGATGAGGTGAGCCTTTACGGATGTTTTGTGGAAATACTCTCGGATTTGGCAACCTGTGTGGCTTGGTCGAGTTAGAAGAATTTAGTTCTGATAGCTTGGTTATGTGCAAATGAATTTCAAAGTGTTCATGATGGTTTCTACCATGGTTTGAACCGGATATTTTCTACCGGTGTATGGAACGTGTTGTGTATTGTGATTTCCTCCTAGAAAGAAGCAGGGGAGAGGTTTCCAACTAATAAGGTATGTAATTTGCTGGTGACTTAGAGTTTATAATGAACTTTTTATGCATTTCACATGATAGATATGGTGTGTTGCGCGGGATTAAGATTTATATGTACAAGGTGGTCGTTCATACTTGAAAGGAAGATCACGAATTTTGGACAGAATGGTCAATTTCAAATAATTAGATGAATGTTATAACTGCTCGATAATCCCTGAGAAGGGTGCGCATTTCAAAAGGCGCATTGTGTTTTAACTTACGGATGTTCATTGGTATTGCAGTACTCACCTGGTTGATAGACTGCTGATATTTAAATTATTGTTATGTGGCCCGGAAGAATTATGAAAGTATTATGTATGGGAAGATCATGAATGGGAGATGTGTTAGTCATTCTAGTACTGGAGTTGGGATCAGTTACGGTGATTCATGTGTTCGATAAATTTGGAAACTGGGAGTTCTCAGAAGTATATTGTTTCGGGGTTGCGACCTATTTAAGGTGACTATTTTATTTTAACTCAGTGGAGGCACTAGTTGCGTTAATTATTTGTGATAGCTACGCGCTATAAGGGTGCATATATGTGAGGTTTGAACCAACGTTCGAGCATCGGGGCAAGTATTCATACTCAAAAGAATGCTTAGGCTATGATATGCCTAGAGTTGACTGTTAAGCGTAAAGTTACAACGTTTCTCGTGTTCGTACCTTTGTTGAGAACTATACGGACTACATTTGAGGTTACAAAGATGCTAATTCCCCTGAATAAACAGTGTAGTTACTATTTTCGCGTTAACTTATCGATTTGAAGCGTGATAGCAGACTTTGCACGTGCTTACACTATGGCGTGCTATTTATACCAGTCCAAGAGCATGAGAATATTATTCCATTATCATATACAAGTGTACTCGTTTAATTGCTCATGTCTGATATGCTGGGACTGGAGGCCTGTGACCATGCCAGGCGATTCATACTATTGGCACGTGAGTTGTCCGTGCCGTGTGTGGGAATTTTATTTCTTTGATAATTTATCGGATTTCATTACTTTCCTTCTTCTACGATAAAAATTACATGAGCAACGTATTTGAGGAATTGTGTATATGCGCCTACGGTTATCCTCTTCATGAAATTTGAGGAGTTGGTTGAAACATTGTGGTTATGGTGGTGCTTGTTGAACTTGCAATATGGTTCCCTTCCTTGATAAATCTCCCATATTTGGGTACACAGATTTGCGCAGTGGTGGCTGGAGTTATATTGATGTTGCGTATCTGTGTGATAGTTGTGTTGAATAATATAAGGTCATTGGACCTAGAATGGGTACTATCAGGCTTGATTATGGTATATTCAAGAGGGTTATGGTTTTGGTTGGGGCGAGTGAGCTCCATGGCTAGTTGATCTGATGAGTGGCTATGAGTTTTTGATTGTTTCTTTCATCATTGGTAGTGTACGAAGGTTGTGGAATGAGGTTCTGTTGGCTGCGGGTTTTATACTAGTATTCGGTTGGTTTGGGGTAGTTACTGTGATTAAGAACGGTGCTACGAGCGGGCGAGTTATGTAATATGCTGCGTGATTATATCCGTGATTATAGTTATAGCTCGATGCAGCTTGTTTAGACTCATACAATGCGTAAATGTAAGATTCATGTCTTAAAAAGAAATTCTGAAGGTTGGGAATTAAATTCCAAGGTTTTTGAGCTAAGGCTAAATTAAGGATTTCCAGTTGTATTGTGTTGTCAGGCCTATGTGGAATAGGGTGACGTGGAATCACCCCCGGGTACGCGAGTGGTAAGATAGAATAGTGATTTGAAGGCTTGGAACAACTCTTGGCACGTTCGAGGATGAACGTATGTTTAAGTGGGCGAGAATGTAACGACCCGGCCGGCCGTTTTGAATAATACAACTCCGTTCCCCCATTTACTACTCAATTTATACGTTTCAGTTATTTTATGACTTGCCGGGTTAGTTGGTTCGGGTCCGTAAGGAATTCGGAGTGAAATGAGACACTTAGTCTCATAATTAAAAATTTTAAGTTAGAAAAGTGACCGGATATGGACCTATGTGTAAACAACCTCGAATTTGAATTTTGATGATTCTGATAGCTCCGTATGGTGATTTTAGACTTGGGACCGTGTCCGGAAAAGTATTTGGAGGTCCGTAGAGGAATTAGGCTTGAAATGCCGAAAGTTGAATTTTTGGAAAGTTTGACCGGGGGATCGACTTTTTGATATCGAGGTCTGAATCTGATTCTGAAAATTGGAATACCTCTGTTATGTCATTTATGACTAGTGTGCAAAATATGAGGTCAATCAAACGTGATTTGATAGGTTCCGGAGTCATTTGTAGAAATTAGAAATTTCAAAGTTCATTAGACTGGGGTGTAATTCATGGTTTTAGCGTTGTTTGAGGTGATGTGAGGGTTCGACTAAGTTCGTATGATTTTTTAGGACTTGTTGGTATATTTTGTTGAGATCCCAAGGGGCTCGGGTTAGTTTTGGATGGTTAACGGATCACAAATTTGGACTTGAACAACATCTGGAATTGTCTGATATCTGAATCCGATTTCCTTATACGCAATCGCGTGTATGCGTCTGCGATCGCATAGGCTTAGTTGGTCAGTAGAGGTTTTGTGCTTCACGATCGTGTGGGGGTATCCACGATCGCGTAAGGTTAATTGAGGGCTACTGAGTTTTGTGCTTCGCGATCGCGTAAAGCGGGATGCGATAGCGTAGCTTTGAGATTTTGTGACTCGCGAACGCGTGAAGAATGTCGCATTCGCGTAGAGTATGTGGAGTGGAGTAGAAGTCACGTGTTTTGTGCTTCACGATCGCGTGGACTAGTCCGCGATCGCGTAGGTCTGTGATATTGTGCATCGCGATCGCGTGGGAAAGTCTGCAATCGCGTAGGGTCTTCTCTGGGCAATGGAAAATTGTGCTTCGTGATCACGTGTGTTTGTCCGCGATCGCGTAAAGCAAATGTCTGGGCAGAGAGTTTAAGTTCTGAAAATGGGATTTCGTCCCATTTTTCATTTTTAACGGATTGGAGCCCGGGAAGAGGCGATTTGTCACAACCCGAAATTCTCACCTTCGGACCGTGATGGCGCCTAACATTTCACTTGCTAGGCAAGCCAACATTAGAATAATATAATCAATTTTTAAATTTATTAATAACAAAGAATGATTGCGGAAGTAAATTCTGAAATATAGTGAGTAATCCATACTGTGTCTAAATACCATCCAGAATTTGTGTCACAAGTGCACGAGCTTATAGAATAAATACAAGTAAAGGTCTGACTGAATTAAAGCTGTCTGGAAACAAACACACATCTAAAATAAAATAGATGGAGACTTCAGAACTGCGGACGCTATGCAGTTATACCTCAAGTCTCCTCTGAGCAGCTGAAATCCGGGCAAGTCTATGGCACGCTGCTGGGACCAACTCCAAAATCTGCACAAGAAGTGCAGAGTGTAGTATCAGTACAACCGACCCCATGTACTGGTAAGTGCTAAGCATAACCTCGACGAAGTAGTGACGAGGCTAAGGCGGGTCAGTTACATTAACCTGTACGCAATATTAGTAACAACAACAGATAATAAAATTAAATCAGGTAACTCATTTATAATAATTGAAGCCAACTCAGCAGTCATAACCAATTATCATTTCCATCAATTCTGTTGCAACGTGCAACCCGCTCTCACGATATATTCACATTCAATTCTGTTGCAGCGTGCAACCTGCTCTCACAATATATTCACATTCGGTTTTATTGCGGCGTGCAACCCAATCTCCCAATATATATATATATATATATATGTCGACTTTTAAATAAGTCTGTTGTGGCGTGCAACTCGATCCTCCAATATGGACTTTTAATAAGTCTGTTGCAGCGTGCAACCCGATCCTCCAATATGAACTTTTTAATAAGTCTGTTGCGGCGTGCAGCCAGATCCTCCAATATGAACTTTTTAATAAGTCTGTTGTGACATGTAACCCGATCCTCCAATATGGACTTTTTAATAAGTCTGTTGCGGCGTGCAACCCGATCCTCCAATATATTCATTATAATCAATTCTGTTACGGCGTGCAAACTGATCCTCCAACATATTTATTTACCAATTCTTATAGAAGTAATTTCCCTAATAAATGCAATAATTAATATAAAATTATAAGACAACAAGCATACAATAATTATGATTTAATTATGAAACAAACAAAGGCAAATAGCAAATTATTATAGAAATCAGAGAGAAAATATGCAGTTTAATATTTAATATGTTGAATGTCAAATAAAAACTAAGGCACATAATTCAAATAGCATGTAACAATTAATGCAAGAATTCAAGAATTAATATTTGACAAAGAATAGGAGAGAAACAATTATTATAACAATTAATTCATGATTTAAAATAATTTATGATTTTTCAAGTAAGTTGGCAAACAATTAATTTGACGACGTATAGACACTTGTCACCTCGCTTATACGTCGTTCACATGCATTTCTCATAACAAATAGTTTAAGGGTTCTATTCCCTCAAGTCAAGGTTAACCACGACACTTACCTCGCTTTGCAAATTCCAATCAATTACTCAACCACAGTTTTTTCTTTTAAATTTATCTCCAAAATCTTCAAATCTTTTCACAAATAATTCGATATATTCAATATGAATCATAGGAATTAATTCC
The DNA here is from genome assembly GCA_000715115.1 of Nicotiana otophora. Classification (NCBI taxonomy): domain Eukaryota; kingdom Viridiplantae; phylum Streptophyta; class Magnoliopsida; order Solanales; family Solanaceae; genus Nicotiana; species Nicotiana otophora. The sequence continues at coordinate 9,166 of AWOL01S0022709.1, forward strand.
ATATGAATTTACTAATTTTTCGGATAAAAATCCGAAATTCATTAAAATATTCGACAGTGGGACCCATGCCTCAAATCCCGAAAAAACTCGCGAAATCCGAACACTCCGCTACGAGTTCAACCATACAAAACATTATCCAATTTCGATGTCAAATGGACCTTCAAATCTAAATTTTTCGTTTTTGGAAGATTTTATAAAAATCTGATTTTTCTTCCATAAATTCACGGATTCATGATATAAACGAGTATGGAATCATAAAGTATAATCCATATAGGATAAGGAACACTTACCCCAATGGTTTCCCGTGAACATCACCCAAAGATCGCCTTACCCGAGCTCAAAAATAGAAAAGGGTTGAAAATGGGACGAATCCCATTTTCCAGAACTTAAGTTCTGTTTCTGGGATTTTTACTTATCGCGATCGCGGAAATTCGTTCGCGATCGCGTAGAACAACTTTTGCCCAGGTTCATTTTACTCTTCACGATCGCGAAGCACATTTTGGCTGCCCAAATTCTTAACTCAACGTGAACACGGAAGGGCTTATGCGAACGTGAAGCTCAACTTGTCAGCCTTCCGCTATCGCGAACCACCTTGTTCGATCGCATAGCATAAATTTTGTGTTTCAGCTTGTGTATCGTTCCTTCTACGCGAACACGAACGCTTTCATGCGTTCGCGATGAACACTGCCCTCTTCCCTTCACGAACGCAGCCCCCTCTTCACGAACGCGAAGAGTAATTTTTACCTGCCTCCAGATTCTTCTTCGTGAATGCGAGTCCCCTCTCGCGAACGCAGAGAAGGATATCAGAAGCATATTTCTGCAGTTGTTTTCCAAGTCCAAAAATGTCCGTTAAGTATCCGAAACTCACCCGAGCCCTCGGGGCTCCAAACCAAACATGCCCACAAGTTCTAAAATATCATACGAACTTGCTCGCGCGATCAAATTGCCAAAACAACACTTAGTACTACGAATTGGACCCCAATCGAATGAAAGATTCAAGAAATCTTTAAAACTTATATTTTCACAACCGGACGTCCGAATCAGATCAAATCAACTCCTATTCTCACCAGATTCGGCAGACAAGTCATAAATATTATAGTGGACCTATACCGGGCTCCGAAACCAAAATACGAACCCGGGTCAATAAATTCAATATCAGTAATTTCTTAAAAATTATTAAGCTTTCAAGCTTTTACTTTTTCATCAAAATTCCATATCTCGGGCTAGGGACCTTGGAATTCGATTCCGGGCATACACCCAAGTCCCAAATCACGATATGGACCTACCAGAATTGTCAAAATACTGATCCGAGTCTGTTTGCTCAAAATGTTGACCAAAGTCAACTCAGTTAAGTTTTAAAGCTCTATTTCACATTTTAATCCATTTTTCACATAACAACTTTCCGAAAAATTGTACGGACTGCGCAACCAAGTCGAGGAATGATAAATGGTGCTTTTAGAGGTCTTAGAATACAGAATTACTTATTAAATTTAAAGATGACATTTTGGATCATCACATTCTCCACCTCTAAAACAAATGTTCGTCCTCGAACGGGGTTAGAAAAAGTACCTGAGCTGGTGAATAAGTATGGATATTTGCTCTGTGTGTCCGACTCGGACTCCCAGGTAGATGCCTCTACCGTCTGACCTCTCCGTTGCACCCGAACTGAATGATAACTCTTAGACCTCACCTGTCGGACCTGTCGGGCTAGAATAGCCACCGGCTCCTCCTTGTAAGTCAAATCTTTGTCCAATTGGACTGAGCTGAAATCTAACACATGGGACGGATCACCATGATATTTCCGGAGCATAGACACATGGAACACTAGATGAACCGCTGATAAACTAGGTGGTAATGCAAGCGTGTAGGCTACTTCACCCACCCTTTCAAGAATTTCAAAGGGTCCGATATACCTAGGGCTCAACTTGCCCTTCTTTCCTAACCTCATTATACCTTCCATAGGTGAAACTTGGAGCAATATTCTTTCTCCAACCATTAATGCAATATCACGAACTTTACGGTCGGCATAACTATTTTTCCTAGACTGAGCTGTGCGAAGTCGATCCTGAATAATCTTGACCTTATCCAAGGCATCTTATACCAAATTGGTACCCAATAACCGAGCCTTTCTCGGTTCAAACCAGCCAACTGGTGAACGACATTGTCTTCTATATAATGCCTCATATGGAGCCATGTGAATGCTCGACTGGTAGCTATTATTATAAGCAAACTCCGCAAGTGGAAAGAAATGATCCCAAGAACCTCCAAAGTCTATAACGCAAGCGCGAAGCATATCTTCCAATATCTGAATAGTGCGCTCTGACTGACTGTCTGTCTATGGATGAAATGTTATACTCAACTCTACCCCCGTGCCTAACTCACGATGTACAGCCCTCCATAAATGTGAGGTAAACTACGTACCTTGATCTGAAATAATAGACACGGGCACACCGTGAAGGCGCACAATCTCACGAATGTAAATTTCAGCTAACCTTTCTGAAGAATAGGTAACTGCCACTGGAATGAATTGTGCTGATTTGGTTAACCTGTCCACAATGACCCAAACTACGTCAAATTTTCTCTGAGTCCGTGGGAGTCCAACAACAAAATCCATAGTGATACGCTCCCATTTCCATTCAGGAATTTTTAACTTTTGAAGCAAACCACCAGGTCTCTGATGGTCGTAGTTAACTTGCTGACAATTCAAACACCGAGCTACATATGCAACTATATCCTTTTTCATTCTCCTCCACCAATAATGTTGCTATAAATCTTGATACATTTTGGTGGTACCTGGATGAATAGAATACCTGGAACTGTGTGCCTCTTCAAGAATTAATTCACGAAGCCCATCCACATTAGGCACACAAATATGACCCTGCATTCACAGAACTCCATCTTCCCCTACAACAATATATTTGGCATCATGTCGCACCATGTCCTTAAGGACTAGTAAATGAGGATCATCATACTGCCTCTCTCTGATGCGCTCATATAAAGAAGACCAAGCGACTGTGCGAGCTAGAACCCGACTGGGTTCTGAAACATCTAACCTCACGAACTGATTAGCCAAAGTCTGAACATTTGCAGCTAATGGCCTTTCACCAACCGGAATATATGCAAGACTACCCATACTCATAACCTTTCTACTCAAAGAAACCACATTGGCCTTTCCGGGGTGATACAAAATGGTGATATCATAGTCTTTCAACAACTCCAACCATCTTCTCTGCCTCGAATTAAGATCTTTTTCTTTGAACAGGTACTGAAGGCTACGATGATCAGTAAATATCTCACACGAGACACCGTAGAGGTAATGCCTCCAAATCTTCAGCGCATGAACAATGGCTGCTAGTTCTAAGTCATGAACAGGATAATTCTTCTCGTGAACCTTCAACTGCCGCGACACATATGAAATAACCCTGTCATCTTGCATTAATACTGCACCAAGCCCAATGTGAGATGCATCACAATATACTGTATACGATCTTGAACCTGTAGATAATACCAACACTGGCGTCGTAGTCAAAGCAGTCTTGAGTTTCTGAAAACTCAACTCACACTCGTATGACCATCTGAATGGGACACCTTTCTGGGTCAGTCTGGTCAATGGGTTTGCTATAGATGAAAACCCTTCCACGAACCGATGATAATAACCTATTAAACCCAGGAAATTCCGGATCTCTGTAACTGAAGTAGGTCTAGCCAATTCTGAACAACCTCAATCTTCTTAGGATCCACCTTTATGCCTTCTACCGATACAACATGCCCCAAAAAGGCAACTGAGTCTAACCAAAATTCACATTTTGAAAACTTGGCATATAACTGATTATTCTTCAAAGTGTGAAGCATACTTCGAAGATGCTGCTCATGCGCCTCTCGACTACTGGAGAAAATCAAGATATCATCAATTAATACAACCATAAAAGAATCCAAATAAGGCTTTAACACCTGATTCATCAAATCCATAAATGTTGTTGGGGCATCTGTCAACCCAAATGACATCACTAGGAATTAGTAATGCCCATACCGAGTCCAAAAAGCTATTTTAGGGACATCAGATGCCCTAATCTTCAACTGATGGTAACCAGACCTCAAATTGATCTTCAAAAATACCTTGGCACCCTGAAGCTGATCAAATAAGTCATCAATTCTTGGTAGCAGATACTTGTTTTTGATAGTGGCCTTGTTCAACTGCTGATAATCTATACACATCCGCATAGAGCCATCTTTCTTCTTTACAAATAATACTGGTGCACCCGAGGGTGGGACACTGGGTCTAATGAATCCTTGATCAAGCAAGTCTTGTAACTACTCTTTCAATTCTTTCAACTCTGGCGGGGGCATACGGTATGGTGGAATAGCAATGGGCTGAGTGCCCGGAGTCAAATCAATACAGAAGTCAATATATCTGTCGGGTGGCATCCCCGGCAAATCTACAGGAAATACTTTTGGAAATTCACGAACAACTGGTACTGAGTCCATAGAAGGAATATCTGCACTAGGATCGCGAATATAAGCCAAATAGGCTAGACACCCTTTCTCTACCATACGCTGAGCTTTCATATAAGAAATAACCCTGCTGGAAGAATGACCAGGAGTTCCTTTCCACTCTAACCGAGGCAACCCCAGCATAGCTAGGGTCACTCTCTTGGCATGACAATCCAATATAGCATGATAAGGGGACAACCAATCCATACCTAAGATGACATCAAAATCTACCATATCAAGAAGTAGAAGATCCACACTAGTCTCAAGATTACCAATAGTAACCACACACAAATGATAGACATGATCCACTACAACAGAGTCTCCCACCGGTGTATATACACATACAGAAGCACTCGGAGAATCACAAGGCACAACCAAATATGAAGCAAAATAGGAGGACACATAGGAATAAGTAGATCCTGGATCAAATAGAACTGAAGCATCTCTATGGCAAACTGGAATAATACTTGTGATCACAGCATCCGATGACTCGGCCTCAGGCCCAGCTAGAAAAGCATAAAATCGGGGCTGGGCCCTACCACTCTGAACTGCGTCTCTGGGACGGCCTCTAACTAGCTGGCCTCCACCTCTAACGGTCTGGCATCCACCTCTAATGGCCTAACCTCCACCTCTAATGGGCTAACCTCCACCTCTAGCTGCCTGACCCCTACCTTTAGCTGGCTGAGCAGGCGGTGAAGCAACCGGTGCCGGTGTGATGGTACGAGAATCTTGTCGAGATCTGTTACTCGCCAACTTAGGGCAATACCTCCTGATGTGACCAATGTTCCCACACTCTTAACACCCATCCTGATGTTGCGACTGCTGAAGCTGAAGCTGACCCGAATAGGCCGTATAACCACCGTAGTAACTCTGAAGTGGTGGTGCACTGATAGGAGCTGAATGTGCACTAAATGTTGGTTGCCCAGAGTAAGGCATAATAGGATCGTGACTCCCTGAAGAACCGGGAGATGCATGAAGTGTTGAATGAAATGGTCTAGAAGGATGACCCCAACCAAAATTACCCCTGCCTCCAGGAGAGACACCACTAAAACCACCGAACTGATGAGGCCTCTTATCATATCTCTGCCCTTTCTCCTGTGCAAGAACCATCTCGATCCTCCTCGCAACATTAGCAGCTGCCTGAAAAGAAATCTCGCTTCCGGTCTCCTTGGCCATCTGAAGCCTGATAGGGTGAGTGAGTCCCTCAATAAACCTCCTCACTTTCTATCCATCAGTAGGTAGTAAAAGGAGAGTATGATGAGCCAAATTCACAAAACGGGACTCATACTGAGTAATAGTCATACTGCCCTGTTGTAGACGCTCAAATTGCTTGCGGAATTCCTCTCTCAGTGTGATAGGAAGGAACTTCTCCAGAAATAGCAGAGAGAAATCTCCCAGGTAAGTGCAGGCGATCCAACTGGTTTGGTCAATGTATAATATCTCCACAACCTCTTGGCGGAACCCGTCATCTGAAATACATCAAAATCAACCCCATTGGTCTCAACTATACCCATGTTCCACAGCACCTCATGGCAGCGGTCAAGATAATCCTGTGGGTCCTCAGAAGGGGTACCACTGAAGTGAATTGAAAAAAGCTTAGTGAATTTATCCAGTCTCAATAAGTCCTCAAAAGCCATGGCGGGCCTATCACTGGTCTGTGCCGCAATAACTGGCTGAACTACCCCAACTGGCGGGGCTGCTGGAGCCTGATTCCGGGGAGCCATCTGCTCCGGAGTGGGAGTAGTGGGAGTTTGTGCTCCTCCCCCAGCCTGTGAGACGGCTGGTGCCACTGAAATATACCATTATGGTCCATGCCCTCCATAAGACTTACCAAACGGACTAGAGCATCCTGAAGTACAGGAGTGGCTATGAATCCTTCTGGGACCTGAACTGGTCCATCTGGTATATTCTGAACTGGAACTTCCTCCTGAAGGTCCACCTGAGGTTCTACAATAGGTGCAGCTGCTCGAGCTCTAGACTGAGCTCTACCTCGGCCTCGACCTCTACCCCTAGCCATAGTTGTTACCGGGGGTTCTGGTCCATGTCCGGTTGTAGATGCGATGCATGTTCTCGCCATTTGCGAGAGGACAAGAATAGAAAAGTTCAATCGTCAATGATAGAAAAACATCGCATGACAGAGTAGAATAGACGTGAAATTGTTCCTAAACTTCATAACTTCTGAGAGATAAGTACAAACATCTCTGTACCGATCCTTCAGACTCTACTAATCTTGCTCGTGACTCGTGAGACCTATGTAACTTAATGCTCCGATATTAACTGTCATGACCCAAAATTCCCACCTTCGGACCGTGATGGCGCCTAACATTTCACTTGCTAGGCAAGCCAACGTTAGAATAATATTATCAATTTTTAAAACAATTTTTAAATTTATTAATAACAAAGAACGATTGTGGAAGTTAAAGTCTGAAATATAGTGAGTAATCCATATAAACAACGGTGTCTAAATACCATCCGAGAATTTATGTCACAAGTGCACGAGCTTCTAGAATAAATACAAATAAAGGTCTAACTAAATTAAAGCTGTCTGGAAACAGACACACAACTAAAATAAAATAGACGGGGACTTCAGAACTGCGGACGTCGTGCAATTATACCTCAAGTCTCCTCCGAGTAGCTAAAATCCGAGCAAGTCTATGGCATGCCACTGGGACCAACTCTGAAATTTGCACAAGAAGTGCATAATGTAGTATCAGTACAACCGACCCCATATACTGGTAAGTGCTGAGCCTAACCTCGACGAAGTAGTGACGAGGCTAAGGCGGTTCAGTTACATTAACCTGTATGCAATATTAGTAACAACAACATATAATAAAATTAAATCAGGTAACTCATTTATAATAATTGAAGCCAACTCAGCAGTCATAACCAATTATCATTTTTATCAATTCTGTTGCAACGTGCAACCCGCTCTCACAATATATTCACATTCAATTCTGTTGCGGCGTGCAACCCGCTCCCACAATATATTCACATTCGGTTCTGTTGCGGCATGCAACCCGCTCCTCTAATATATTAATTTTAATCTAGTCTGTTGTGGCGTGCAACCTGATCCCCCAATATATATATATATATATATATATATATGTGTGTGTGTGTGTGTGTGTGTGTGTGTGTGTGTATGTTGACTTTTAAATAAGTCCGTTGCAGCGTGCAACTCGATCCTCCAATATGGACTTTTAATAAGTCTGTTGCGGCGTGCAACCCAATCCTCCAATATGGACTTTTTAATAAGTCTGCTGCAGCGTGCAACCCGATCCTCCAATATGGACTTTTTAATAAGTCTTTTGCGGCGTGCCACCCGATCCTCCAATATATTCTTTATAATCAATTCTGTTGCGACGTGCAACCCGATCCTCCAACATATTCATTTACCAATTCTTATAGAAGAAATTTTCCCAATTAATATAAAATTATAAGACAATAAGCATACAATAATTATGATTTAATTATGAAACAAACAAAGGCAAATAAAAAATTATTATGAAAATCAGAGAGAAAATATGCAGTTTAATATTTAATATGCTAAATGTCAAATAACAATTAAGGCACATAATTCAAATAGCATGTAACAATTAATGCAGGAATTCAATAATTAATACTTGAAAATGAATATGAGAGAAATAATTATTATAATAATTAATTCATGATTTAAAATAATTTATGACTTTTGAAGTAAGCAGGCAAACAATTAATTTGACGACGTATAGACACTCGTCACCTCGCCTATACGTCGTACACATGCATTTCTCATAACAAATAGTTTAAGGGTTCTATTCCCTCAAGTCAAGGTTAACCACGACACTTACCTCGCTTTGCAAATTCCAATCAATTACTCAACCACAACTTTTCCTTTTTAATTTATCTCCAAAAGCTTCAAATCTATTCACAAACAATTCGATATATTCAATACGAATCATAGGAATTAATTCCATATGAATTTACTAAGTTTTCGGATAAAAATCTGAAATGCTTTAAAATATTCGATAGTGGGACCCACGCCTCAAATCCTGAAAAACATCGCAAAATCCGAACACTCCGCTACGAGTTCAACCATATAAAAATTATCCAATTTCGATGTCAAATGGACCTTCAAATCTAAATTTTTCGTTTTTGGATGATTTTATAAATATCTGATTTTTCTTCCATAAATTCACGGATTCATGATATAAACGGGTATGGAATCATAAAATATAATAAATATAGGATAAGGAACACTTACCCCAATGGTTTTCCGTGAAAATCGCCCAAAGATCGCCTTACCCGAGCTCAAAAATAGAAAAGGGTTGACAATGGGACGAATCCCATTTTCCAGAACTTAAGTTCTGTTTCTGGGATTTTTACTTATCGCAATCGCGGAAATTCGTTCGCGATCGCGTAGAACAACTTTTGCCCAGGTTAATTTTACTCTTCGCGATCGCGGGAATGGCTTCGCGATCGCGAAGCACATTTTGGCTGCCCAAATTCTTAACTCTACACGAACGCGGAAGGGCTTGTGCGATCGCATAGCATAAATTTTGTGCTTCAGCTTGTGCCTCGTTCCTTCTACGCGAACGCTTCCATGCGTTCGCGATGAACACTTCCCTCTACCCTTCGCGAACGCAGCCCCCTCTTCGCGAACGTGAACAGTAATTTTCACCTACCTCCAGTTTCTTCTTCGCGAACGCGAGTCCCCTCTCGCGAACGCGGAGAAGAATAGTAGAAGCAGATTTCTGAAGTTGTTTTCCAAGTCTAAAAATGTCCGTTAAGCATCCGAAACTCACCCGAGCCCTCGAGGTTCCAAACAAAACATGCCCACAAGTTCTAAAATATCATACGAACTTGCTCGCGCGATCAAATCGCCAAAATAACACCTAGAACTACGAATTGGACCCCAATCGAATGAAATTTTCAAGAAATCTTTAAAACTTATATTTTCACAACTGGACGTCTGAATCACGTCAAATCAACTCCGATTCTCACCAAATTCGGCAGACAAGTCATAAATATTATAGTGGACCTATAATGGGATCCGAAATCAAAATATGGACCCGGGGTCAATAAATCCAACATCAGTAATTTGTTAAAAATAATTAAGCTTTCAAGCTTTTAATGTTTCATCAAAATTCCATATCTCGGGCTAGGGACCTCGGAATTCGATTCCGGGCAAACGCCCAAGTACCAAATTACGATACGGACCTATCAGAATTATCAAAACACTTATCCGGGTCCGTTTGCTTAAAATATTGACCAAAGTCAACTCAGTTATGTTTTAAAGCTCTATTTTACATTTTCATTCATTTTTCACATAACAACTTTCCGAAAAATTGTAAGGACTGCGCACGCAAGCCGAAGAATGATAAATGGTACTTTTAGAGGTCTTAGAATACAGAATTACTTATTAAATTCAAAGATGACATTTTGGTTCATCACATAATGTTTGGGAGATTTTCAGAGAAAACAATAGGGTAAGTGTTCTTAACTCAATATTGGTTAAATTACCCGAATCCATGGTTATTTTAAACATTTAATCGGTGAATTAAGTTGGAAAATTGTGAAAACCCTCTTGGTTTAATTTGGAGATTTGAAGGTCGAGTTGATGTCGGATTTGAGTAAAATTTGTATGGTTGGACTCATAATTGAATGAGCGTTAATATTTTATAACTTTTGTCTAGTTCCGAGACGTGGGTCCCACGGGCGATTTTTGAGCTAAATTTTAGATTTTTTTGGAAAATTAGTATTTTCTTATGGAATTAATTCCAATAAATTTTATTGACTGAAACGAATTATTTATGACTAGATTCGAGGCTTTCAGAGACCAATTCTCGTGTCAAGGGCATAGCGGAATAAAGAATTACGCGGTTTGAGGTAAGTAACAGTTTTAAATCTAGTTATGAGGGTATGAAACCCTGGATTATTGGATTATGTGAGTATTCTAGAGGTGACGCACATGCTAGGCGACGGGCGTGTGACGTGCACTGTAATAATTGGGACTTGGTCCATTCCGAGAAACTGTAAAGTTGTATAACTTGTTGCTAGCAATATGCCCTCTCTGTGTTATAGAGATTTGACTGCAAATTATGTTATAAACCATGCTTAGGCTATATGTTGGTACTGTTGGGACACACAAAGATCGTGTATATGTTGAACTACCTGTGTAATTGTTGTTTTGTACTCAGTCACAATTTACTTGTTTATTTTATCTCAGTCCCTATTGTTCAATATTGATGAATCATATCATTGTTGTTTAGACTGATTTCTTGATTATTGAGAGCCCGAGATACTTGAGAGATTTGTGACTGAGTGAGGCCGAGGGCCTGATTGTAAGATATTACATTATAGCACGTGAGTTGTCCGTGCGGAGATATTATAGCACGTGAGTTGTCTGTGCAACACGTTAGTTGTCTGTGCGGATCCTTATACTATAGCACGTGAGTTGTTCGTGCAGCACGTGAGTTGTCCGTGCAGCACGTGAGTTATCCGTGCGGATCCAGATATTTATACTATGGCACGTGAGTTGTCCGTGCAACACGTGAGTTGTCCGTACAAATTATAGCGCTTGGGCTGTAGGAGCCCTCCGAAGTCTGTACACCCCCAGTGAGCGCGAGTACCCATTGAGTGTGAGTGTTGAGGGCTGAGAGCCGAGTGGTTGAGTTGTTGTGACGAGTGGAGAGATTGTTGCCCTAAGAGGATGTACTTGCTTTTCATTTGTTGTTGCACTTAGTTGCTATTTGTCATTGTTGTGAAATTCTCTGAAAGATTTTATATCCGGATTACATGAACTTGAACTGTATAAATTGATTTGACTTAAACTGCTGGATTTGAAAGCATGTCTATTCTCTATTGGAATTACTGGAAATGTACTATAACTGCGTAGCTCGTCACTATCTTCAATTCCTTATTTATTATTATTACTTGCTGAGTTGGTTGTACTCATACTACACCCTGCACTTCGTGTGCAGATCCAAGTGCTTCTGGACGTAGTGGGTGTTGATTTTCTCGCACAGTTGATTTTTTGGAGATTCAGAGGTAGCTGTCGTGTTTCGCAGACCTTATCTCTCCTTTCCCTATCTCCTTGTTTACTGTATTTGGTTTTAGACTATCATAGACCGTATTTTTCAGACTTGTATTCATATTAGATGCTCATGTACTCAGTGACACCAGGTTTTGGGGAGTGTTCGTATCAGTATTTGTGGGATTTTGTATTGTATTTAAATATTATATTTTCAAACTTTAAGAAATTGTGGTTTATTGAGATTGTCGGCATGCCTAGTATCAAGATAGGCGCCATCACAATAGGTTAGGATTTTGGGGCATGATACTTAACAAATCATTCCATAAATCCTCAAGACACCAGTCAGTCCACACAAAGTAATTCTCTATAAACCCCTTCCTATAAAGATGAAGCTTAACTTTCTCCGATTTTTTAAACTTCATACAATCGCACATGACACAAGGGCACCTAATTACTCCTTAACTTTGGTATGGTGAAAGTGACATTGCATGTCTAATAAAGTCATCAACACCTTCTACAAAATCCTCCCGCAATCTCCGGCGATTAAGATAATTCCTATTGTACATCCAAGTACGATATTCAATCTATACAAATACAACAAGAACAAATTAATTTATTCTACAATTATAAATTAATTAAATCTTTTTAGTTAATTCAAGATAATTATTTTTTTCTAATTACACCAAAAATTAAACTATAGTAAATATAATTAATTATAAACTATAAGTTCAATTCATATCCTAAGAGTTTAAACATAAACTAAAAGTTCAATTTATATCCTAAAAGTTCAATTCATATCCTAGAAGTTCAATTCATATCCAAAAGTTTCAATTTATATCCTAAAAGTTCAATTCATATCCAAAAAGTTCAATTTATATCCTAAAAGTTCAACCCATACCCTAAAAGTTCAATTCACAAGAACAAATCCTAAAAACTCAATTCAATTCATATCCTAAGAGTTTAAACATAAACTAAAAGTTCAATTCATATCCTAAAAGTTTAAACATAAACTAAAAGTTCAATTTATATCCTAAAAGTTCAATTCACAAGAATAAATCCTAAAAACTCAATTCAATTCATATCCTAAGAGTTTAAACATAAACTAAAAGTTCAATTTATATCCTAAAAGTTCAATTCATATCCTAAAAGTTCAACTCATACCCTAAAGATTCGATTCACAAGAACAAATCCTAAAAACTAAATTCAATTCAAAGTTAATAATTCAATTCTAACTAAACTATTCAAAATAATACAAACTTAAACATTCAATTTATACCATATGCAATCAATTCAGTTAAAACAATACCTAAACCCTAGATTTTAATAAAATGCAAAGTTGAATAATCAATTGAAACACTAATTAACTAATTCATAACTAATTAACAAAACATTAAATTTATACAAAAAAGAAATAAGTTGTAATTCAAACCTAGAATAGTGGAGAAGGAGGGGCGGTAGATGGGCAGTGGCTAGCAGCGGCGATGGCGGCAGCTGGGCAGTGGCGACGTGGGGTGGGGAATGGGATTTGTGTGAGGGAAATAGATAAGGAGAGGGGAAGATATTGAGAAGTAGAGGGGAAGGTATTGGAGAAGAGAGGTAAGAGAAATGGGGGGAATCCCGTATATTTCAGATCTAATTTTAGAATTACCGACCAAAGTTGGTCGGTAATTTTGGTCGGTACATTAAGTGTTGACCGTTTGACTATAAACCGACCAACTTTGGTCCGTTATTTAAAAAAAAACTAAATAATTTTTTTTATGTTTTTATTTCTTAAAATATTATAAACTATAAAAAAAATTATTATAAATTATAAGCATTTATTTTATTTAACTATACAATTATTATAAATAATTATAAACTATAACCATAATCTTTATAAATAATTATATTAACTAATTACTTTTAATAAATTATAATAGCATCTATCTAAGTAAATTTTCTAAGTTATAATTAAGTACATGAATAATTTCACACACACACACATACACACACACACACACACACATACACTATATTGTAATTGGTAATCAATCGCATACATTATTACGTACGAAAAATTTATCAATTGATAAAATAATATTATTCTATTTTAAATATGTTTATTTATTAATTTGACCTATTAACTCGTTTACTTAATGCTAATAACTTCTTTCGTTTCTTTTATTTGTGATCCATATATATATACATGTCAAAGATATTTAGTATTAATTCTTCTATTTTTCATTCGTTCATCACTAATAATGCATTGCATAGATTAATCGATATACGTCGAGACGTTTTATTTTTAATATTAATCGATATAGGTCAAAATATTTTGTTTTTAATATTCATCTATTCATCTAAGTAAGTTATAAGTCAATGAATCAATTTACAAATAGATATATTTGATGATGATAAATTATATATACTAATTAGATTATTGCTTCATCACAAGTCTATCCCTAAAAGAACCCGACCCTGTGGTCCTAGTGCTTCGTGTTCTTATATATATACGGCTATACATATATATATATACACACACACACTTCGTTGTACTACTTTAACTATATATAGCTTGTTATAGTATATGTT
>AWOL01S0022709.1:24345-80752 GCA_000715115.1 Nicotiana otophora
ATATATATATATATACACACACACGCTTCGTTGTAGTACTTTAACTACATATATAGCATGTTATAGTATATGTTAGTGTATTCATTATTTGTATTACAAAGGCATTAACGGATCACATTTATATTATTTAGATAGTAGATATTAATGTGATTCAAATTAAAAGTTTGACCATGTTTGACCTATTAACTCGTTCACTTAATGCTAATAACTTCTTTCGTTTCTTTAATCTGTGATCCATATATATATACATATCAAAGATGTTTAGTATTAATTCTTCTAGTTTTCATTCATTCATCACTAATAATGCATGAAATAAATTAATAGATATAGGTCGAGACATTTTATTTTTAATATTAATCGATATAGGTCAAAACGTTTTATTTTTAATATTCATCGATGCATCTAAGTAAGTTATAAGTTGATGAATCAATTTACAAATAGATATATTTGATGAAGATCAATTATATATACTAATTAGATTATTGCTTCTTCATAAGTCTATCCCCAAAAGAACCCGACCCTATGGTCCTAGCGCTTCGTGTTCTTATACACACACACACACACACACACACACACACACACATACTCTTCATTGTACTACTTTAACTATATATAGCTTGTTATAGTATATGTTAGTGTATTCATTATTTGTATTACAAAATAAAGTGTTAACGAATTACATTTATATTATTTAGATAGTAAATATTAAAGTGAATCAAAAGTTTGACCAATGTTGACCTAATAACCGACCAACTTTGGTCGGTTATTTTCCAGGAAAAAGAATATACCGACCAAAGTTGGTCGGTAAATGCCCCCTGCATTAACCGACCAACTTTGGTCGGTAATCTTAAATATAAATTCTTTAAATTTTATAAAATATTTTAAATAATAATATAATTATTAAAATTTTAAAAATTGGGTCCACATTACCTACCAAAGTTGGTCAGTAAATGCTTCCCCTGCATTAACCGACCAACTTTGGTCGGTAATCATAAATATAAATTCTTTAAATTTTATAAAATATTTTAAATAATAATATAATTATTAAAATTTAAAAAATTGGGTCCACATTACCGACCAAAGTTGGTCGGCAATCAAAAAGTTGCTTTGACTAAGCAAGTCTGACCAGCTCGGTCAACTTTTTGACCAATTTACCGACCAACTTTGGTCGGTATGTAATTTTAAAAAATTATAAAATATTTTTTTTGTAGTTTCCGTCCATGTTGGACGGTTTTTTGGTCGCTTTTTTTGACTGACCAACGTTGGTCGGTATGGCTTGGTCGATTTTTAACAGATTTCTAGTAGTGTAAGTTGGCTACTTTTTTTTTATCTTCTTTCTCAGCATTGAAATTGATTAAGAACAATTTGCAGAATCATGTGCATGGCGAATTTGTGTGATTACTTGGTGTTCTATATATCAAAAGGTATTTAGTATTATTTCTAATGAGGTTATGTTGATTACATTTCAAATAATAAAAATTCATATCTAGTAATATACTTGAGTTGTGTTTTAATATGTTGTTATAGTGAATTATTATTTGTTTACTATTTAAAATCATGACACCGCTTATGAAAAATCGTGCGTATGCCACTAACCCAGTGTAGTCCCACAAGTGGGATTTGGGAAGGTAGAGTGTACGCAGACCTTACTCCTGCCTTTAGTAAGGTAAAGAGGCTGTTTCCGGTAGATCCTTGACTCAGAATTGGAAGAGGAGAAGGAGCTAATATATAGTAATAATAATAATAATAATAATAATAATAATGGAATTTGATCGAGACTTAGGAAAATAGAAGTAGAAATTAGAATTATTATCCAATCAATGACTTGTGTGAAAGGGGTCCATTTTAACGACCCTCTACAAATCATTCGCTGATTCCATTTGACTTTTAACTTTCGTTCTTCTCTTTTTCATGTTGTATATAGTACTATTTATTAGTACTATGCAAGAATCAAGTAGCCACGAGGGAAAAATTTGTCCAGCTTATGGAGTTTACATGTGTCATGTTGTTGGAGTTCTTTAATCACTGTGCATTTGACCTTTGAAACTCTAATGGTTTTGCAACTTGTTACCCAAGAATTTGCCGACAGAAATTCTGCATTTCTAAAATTTGTTCGTTAAAAAATGTCTTGTTGGGGCTTGAAAAGTTGGTTTTCTTGGACTTCAAGATTTAGATATACTTAATTATAAGATGTTTTTCGGAAAGGAAGCTAAGATATCATTTTTATTGTTTACATGAATCAATCAAGTAGAAGTTCCACGTACATACAGTAGAAATCGAAAAAAACAGTCCACTCTAATTGATTTTTTGGCCTTTTTTGTGGTCCATAATTTTTTCAAATATCAAGAAATAATTAACTTTTTTTTTCAAAGTTGCCCTTGGAGTAAAGAACTCAAGAGTATTTATTGTATTTTCGATAAACAAATTAAAGTTAATTTGATCAATTACATTGTTAATTAATGTTAAAAGATGAATTTCTTAATATGTGTGAAAATAACAAAAAAAAATTAATTAAAGTGAACCGGAGGGGTAAGCAGCAAACAATGTTAGTCTTACTAAGCCTTTTTGGACATTCAATATTTTGACCAGGAAAAAGTCGATATACATATAATTAAACCCCTTGCTATTCACTTGTAATTAAATAAGAAATATTAAATAATCTGAATTTTCTTAAATTAAGCCAATTGGGTATTCATTAACGTTCAAACCTTTTGGATTAAGCTGGATTATTCTTACTCTAGTGGTGGCTTACTTTAGCAAACTAATCCTTTCCATTTGCAAAAATTAATAACTCAAAGGAAGAGAAAAGTAAAAGATCTCAACATCCCGTTCCTAATTTAAGACTTTGAATCATAAGCAAGGAAATCCTGAGACTTGTTCAACCTTGCTGTTAAATGTTTTCTATTTTTAGAAGTTGGATTTCTTGCCTATTCAATTTTCATTATTAAATGCTTGAAATTCTTCTTCTATTGAAACATTAAATATCAAGCTGTTTTTTATTATAAGTGACTCTTTAACCAGTTGAGATAATTATGGCAACCGAGTTTCTCAATATAGTTTGATGAGACGCTAACATAATATTAGATGAAAAGTCGGACTCTGGCATGACTGAGAGAAAAAAGAAATTTATAGAATAACCAAAAAAGAAAAAGCGAGAAAGTTAAATTTTGTTCGGCTATGCTCCATCATACTAAATAAATAATTGACTACATAAATCTAAAACAAAATTTATTCTAATTTTATTTCGAACTGTCCCTTCTTTTACCATTATAGCGAAACTAGAAATCAACAATCAAGTCATTTGCATATTTGCGTATTAAGACGCACCATTCATTTTTGTGAATGTGTCTCTATATATCACTTTAACCACTATTGTCGCATAATCACCAACATAAATTTTCACTGCCCAATCATCATTGCTAATAATTATTATCTAATACCTATCATATTCATCGGCAGGCATTAAAGCATGTATAACTACCATAGGCAACTATCTGTCACTAATAGCCACTATCAGCTAACTTCTAAGGCACAACTATTAACGCCAAACACCACCATCGATCAATGGCACCTCCCATGTACGGAGGTGCCATAGTATATATTATTTACAGATGACATAGTACTGATTGATGAGTCGAGAGGATAAAGTTAACACAAAGTTAGAGGTTTGGAGGTAAACTTTGAGCTTAATAAAGGTTTCAGGTAGAATAGAATCAAGATAGAATACTTGGAGTGCAAGTTGAATGGCATTACGCATACGGCCGACATAAAAATGAGGCTTGATACATAATTCATCCCCAAGAGAGAAAGTTTCAAGTATCTTGCGTCAATATCCAAGGTAATAAGGAGATTGACGAGGATGTCACACATTATATTGGAGCGCGTGGATGAAATAGAGACTCGCATATGGTGTCTTATGAGACACATATGCCATCAAGATCACTTAAAGGTAAATTCTATAGAGTGGTGGTTAGACCAATTATAATATTATATTAGACGGAGTGTTGGCGAGTCAAGAACTCTCATATTCAGAAGATAAAAGTAGCGAAAATGAGGATGTTGAGATAGATGTGTGGGAATACTAGGAGAGATAAGTTTGGGAATGAATATATTCAGGACAAGATGGGAATGGGTCCCGTGGGGGACAAGATGCGGGAAGCGAGACTGATATGGTTCGGACAAGTAAAGATGAGATGTATTGATGCACTAGTGAGGAGGTGTGGGATGCTGGCTATGGTGGGCCTAAAGAGAGGCAGAAGTAGACCAAAGAAATATTTGGGAGATGTGATTAGGGAGGACATAACATAACTTCAACCTACCGAGGACATGACCCTCGATAAGAGATTATGAAGGTCGATAATTAGGGTAGAGAGTTAGAAGGTAGTAGTGCGAATTTCTTTTCCATATCAGTAGTATTAGTATTATTCCTATACTTTCTTATTCTTAGATGTTTATTAGTACTTGTTATTTTTTCCGCTTATTATCTTATTATTTTCCTTGCTTGTTATCTTATTATCCTATTATGTTGTTGTTTATTACTTCTTTTCCATATGGCTTTTCCAATAACGTATTTCTTTTTAACTCTGATGTGGCTATGTTGTCCTTGAGTCGAGGGTCTATTGAAAACAACCCCCTATCTTCACTAGGATAAGGTAAGGTCTGTGTATACACTATCCTCCCCAGGTCCAACATTAGGTTTGGTGTTATTGTTACCACTAACGATCAATGACCTCCACACCAAGTACCATCACAACCACCAACCACCACCTAGTAATAACTGCATAATCTCCACCTATCAATCGCCTCCTCAAATCAGCTTCACCATTAGCCATGACCGCATAACTACCATCGTCAACCACCACCACCACTACACTAGCTACCACTCATCTCCACTACCACCACTTGCCCACACTACACAACCCTTTGTCGACTGTTATGAGTTATCACCCTTGCACACCATCATACCGTTATCACCGATCACTATTACTCACTATTACACAGCCAGTGGTGGATGCAGAATTTTCATTAAGGGTTGTCAAAATATAAATAATTAGATATATCGAAAAGTCAAGGGGGTCAACGCATAGTAAATATACATAAAATAAGAAAACTATCTGGCAAAATAGTGTAATTTTCTGGCGAAGGGGTGTCTGATACCCCTTGCTTCAATGTGGCTCCGCCACGGTACACAACTTATCATCGCCGACCATATTCATCAACCACCATTTCACAACCATCGCTATCGACAACCACCACCACCAACTGACATAATATCGTTACTAATTCTTAAAGTTAGCATTGTTAAATGAATAGTCTATATACAACACTGTCTAAATGTTTTTAAAAAAAGTTTCCGATTTTGAGGATTTTTTATATCGGTGATTTTATTAATATTATTTTATTTGATTTTATTAATTAGGTTTCAAACAAAAATAAACTATACACATTTGAATACAGATAAAATAAATAGTCTTAATTACGCGGTATTCCTAATATGTGCATGTGAGCGTGTGTGTATGTTCCACTTCTCTCTTTTCTTTGTCGTCTATATGAAAACATTTGATTGTCATTAATGAAATATTTCTAAATCATAATTTAAAATTTATTTACAATATAAATAGATATTCTTTTAGGTAATTATTATAAAATCTACGTCTATTTTTAATAATTATTTTTTGTATGCATTAAAATATATTTTTATAGTTCTCACTTTCTTTATTTTCGCTGTAAGTAAATATTAGAGTTTTTTCGCTATTAATATTATTATTTAATTTATTATAGAACGTTATTAACTTATATAATTCATTACTATTTCTCACCTTTTTTTCATCTCAAAAATAATATTTATTTGTTTTCTGTTGGTAACTTTATTACATAGATTAAAAAAGTATATTATGATTTTAAAGAAAAAAGAAGAAGACAAAGATTGATAATATAAGGGTAAAATATGCATTTAGAAAAATAAGTTGACATATTAGGGAGAGAATGCATATTGTTCAAAGTTGAGGGTGGCCGAGATTTTTAAAGTAAAGTAAATGATTTCCACCCACTTCAAATTTATTATTTCGGGTTAAAGTTGAAATAGAGAAAACAAAATAGCAAATCGTGATAATTTAAAAATATTATTGTATTTTTGCAATTGCAAGTAATATTTGTTTTGAAGTTATGTCCAAAATGGTATCATGCTAATTCCCTGTGCTTTCTTTCAAAGAAGAAAGTAGACACTAGACAGTCTCAAAATTGATATCCGATTTCGTCGAAGACCATTTCCTTGATATGACAATTAGGACCTCTATTTCTGTCTATCGTCATTTAATGGTATTTTTATTGAATTTTCGAAACGACGTCATTGCATTTTCTACCCCTAATATTGGGCACAGTGTTAACGTAACTAAATTTGTAGAAGTATTCTAACTTCTCTAATCAAGTCCAGAGTGGTTCCCAAGCTGCATAGATACTATTGTCGTCCAAAACAAGGCTGGTATTTCCATAAGTTTGTTGATCAGGACACACGCTGCCGTTGTTTTGTTGATTTTGTGACATCTCCCTACAAATTAATGACATCAAATTGGCGTTTTGGGACTGCACATTCAACATCTCTACTTGAGCCTTGGCAAGCTCTGCTTGAAGTTCACTTATTTGCTTCTGCAGCTGACAAATTGCACCTGCGCAGCCGTATACTGGATCTCTTATTCTCGCATTTGCTTCATACACCATGCTGTTCACTGCATCTGCTCTTTGATCCTCCGGAAGCTCCTATAAATAATTAGAGGTTTTGTGCATTTTGCCATAAGTTTTACAGAAATATTAATGATCTTATAGTAAGGAAATGAAGAGATATCCACTCAATTGTTTGAACAGGATATATAGTAGATTGATCTATTTCTTTATTGCATACTCCATCCATCCCAATTTGTTTGATACAGTTTTTTTTTTCTGTGATCACATTTATTTTTGTTTCATATGCCTTTTAAATATTGTGAATCGTTAATTATTGTGACTAAAAAACTTAAAGATTTTGTGTTCGCATTTGCAGCTAAAATTGAGAAGTTTGACTCTCTAAATTTGAACTGTATAAAATAAATTGGGACGGAGCGAGTACTATATAATATGACTTGAGACATAGAGTAAGGTTGAAACTTGAATATGTCCGAATCGATTCTGGTGATTTTAAGCATTATCATTACCAACAAAAAAAAATTAGAAAAAGAAAAACAGAAAAAGCTGTCTTACAATCACTTCTTAAAAACTATATATGTACATATATATTTGCAGATTCATATTGATTAAGCTATTAGAATGAGCAGTAAATATTCGTGTTTCCCAAATGCGATTCCCTCTAATTCGGGGACATGGTGGAGGCTTTGTTTATGATAATTACAAAACTCAAAAGTGAAAGGTATATATATGTATATACACTTTACAAAGTGCAATATAATTAGCTTTAGCTAGATCGTGGAAAATAATAGCTGAAGTGTGGAATGTGGATAATAGTTAAAGAAGTCACTAAAAAGTTAAAGAAGTCACACAACACCTTTTTTTCCTTTTTGAAGTGAAAATTTTATTTAAAGAAACGAACATGGGAACAAAAAGAAAAAAAACAAAAGAAGAAGAAGAAAAGAAAAAGAGAACATCTACTAGAAAAAAACAAGTCAATTAAAACTAAGCATCAAAGGATAGATTTCGAAGCCCCCAAAACAATCAAGAAAGTTGAGATTTAATTTTATCTGTGTTCACATTCGGAAGAAACAAATACCTGTAACATTTTGATGATATTGCTGGCACCAAAGACTCTATGAGCAATGGTGAACTTAAGCGGCTCCGTCGGCGGAAAGTAGGGTGCCAGCACACATTTATCGACGCATCGCCGGCGGAGGATCTTGCAGGCGGCGCAAGGCGTCAGAATCACCGGCGACGGAGGAGATGGAGGAGGCGTCATCATTCCGGCAGAAGACGATGAAGAAGTAGCGGGTGTTTTGTCACTGCATTCCATGTGTTTCAGTGTAGTGTCAAATATCACTATTTGTGGAGCGTATTAAGAGTTGTGTAGCAATGAGTATACCATGAGATTTTATATATAGTGAGAGGAAAGAAGAGGATTATTTATCTTTCAACAATAATGACGTCGCTATACGTAACTGCCCAACTTAATGATGTCATCTGTTGATGAAATTTTCTAGAGCTGAGTAATATAATTTCTTGAAGAAATTACTATATTTATTTTATATGATGGTTACAAAACTCACACAGAATTTTTTTGGCAAATTTCCTAAATACTTTTAGTACATAAATATATCATGATATTCCAATGATTATAAAATTATGTTACTTAAAAGTAAAGTCGAAAATTTAAAATTAAACGGTTTCTTAGTATAATAAATAAATGTGTTATTCTTGTTAGAGAAGATTAAAAACAAAAAAGTATCATACAAGATAATGGAACAATCAAAGTAACAAATGTGTGTGTATGTATATAGATGCTTTTTATTATTACTGTATATCTTCGCCACGTTACGTTTTAGCTGTACCAAGTGGACTTTCTCAGTGAATCAATCTCCATATGTTTCTAGTATGAATTAATGATAAAAGGAAAAATTAGGAGACATATCAAACTTTTTGAATAGTTAGTTAGAAGCAATAATTAAGTAACAAAAAGCTAAGGGACAAATAAGATGATTGACTGATGATAGCTTAAAAGAAACTAAGGAATAGTTTCTACACAGTATAAAGATGTTTTACATCATTGGGTTAAGATTGGCGTATAACAAGTAATATTCTTTATTAATTCTACTTCACAATCTAAAGATACTGTAAATAACATGTTATTGTTTACCCTAAAACGGAACAGTTGAATTTATACATGGTTTCTAGATAAGTGAATTAATTTGATATTGAAATAATATAATAATTGAAGAAACGTATAATACTTAGCCTTAATATAGATGAAAACAACAGAGATGACGATTCCGGGAACAGTATTTCTGGGCATATCGATGATGAGATCAAAAAGCAAAAAAGTAAAATTATATAAAGTTTTGTATAGAATAGAGTATAAGTTTAGTCAGAAAATTCGTCTCGTTTGCAATGATAACTGAGCTCACTATTTATAGTTATGTCTAGGAAAGGAAGTCCTAGAATCATGTCCTCCTTTAATGTCAATTATGAGGGCCATTGATGAAGACGTAACGGTGAATATAAATGTCAAATTCTCTGTAACGGACCGTCGCTCTTAATGCTGTAGAATATTTCCTATTAAATGCTACCGGGCGCAGAGCATTTAATACACCTTTATGAACGTTATCCTTTCCGGTGTCAAGCGGAATGGTTGCGTTCGGTAGTCGGTCATTCCTGTCTTGGGTTCCACTTGTCCTCTCTTTAGACGTTCACGTGCCATATCATATTTCACCCTATACAGATAGTTCCCCTGTTTTCCGGTGACATAACTTTGTGTTACCGGGAAGTTGGTAGAAACACCTTTTTGGCGAGAATTACTATAACTCTCTCTGAAGATTCCTGACAGTTGATTAGACGCGTGTCTCTCCGCATTTAATGCCCCGAACACGCGTCATCCCATGATTTAGCACAACTTTTGCCGATTATCGAGGTAATCCTGGCCATGAATTTAGCCGCCAAAATTTTACTTATACGCCACATTCTTTTCCTTTGCGTTTTATAATTTCTCGAGCTCCTGATTTGCATCTTTGTTTTCCATTCTTTCTCTAATTCTCTTCAAACACAAAACCTTTTCATTTTTCTTTTTCATGGCTTCTTCCTCTAAGCGTGCTGGTTCTACAAAGAACAAGAAAAAAACCGAAGACCTTTTTCCTCCAACGGTGGGTTCCATCATCCCAAGAAAACTTACTACCACAAAGGACCTTGAAGATAAATTTCCTACTGCTAACCCTCGTACATGGGCTATTAGTAAGTACCCTTTTTCCATTCGTCCTTCTAGTGTTCCTGCTGTGAAGGAAGACTGTCGCTGCCATGAGTTGGATATCATCGCTCCTGATCTATCAGAGTGAGTGACCCTTCCTAAGGGAAGTTTTACATACTTTTACATGTATCCCTTTACGTTGGGTATGTTTTCTTTGAGTGGATAGCTTGATTCCGTGATTGCAGAATTTTGCCTTCGCTACCAAGTATGTTTGGCGCAGGTAAGACGTTCCTCTACGGCCGGGGAAAAGAATAAGAGGGCAAAAACTAATGCCCCCGAGTTATCTCCGGTGGCGATGATGGCTGGTCCTCCTTCCGGGCCAGTCATAGACACCGTGATGATTGATGATGATGAAGAAGTTGTTGATGAGAGAACTTCTTTACATAGAAGGCGACGATCCTCATCATCTCAACAGGATGCTCGGCCTATTGAGATAGTTACCCCAACCGAAGATGATGTCTCGGCACTTTGAGGAGAATCTGATTTGGTAGAATATGCCAACTCTCATTTTCGGGCCCCAATTGCTATAACCGGTGCTGCGGGGCTGAGTACCAGGTCCTTGCTGTCTTTGGTTAGCGAGCATCCAACAGCCGACACTTAATTTAATGTGGCTGCTTTTCATTCTTCAACTCCATCAGCTTCATCTCCACCTTCACTGTGATG
This sequence comes from Nicotiana otophora, assembly GCA_000715115.1. Taxonomy (NCBI): domain Eukaryota; kingdom Viridiplantae; phylum Streptophyta; class Magnoliopsida; order Solanales; family Solanaceae; genus Nicotiana; species Nicotiana otophora. The sequence continues at coordinate 34,943 of AWOL01S0022709.1, forward strand.
ACCCAAAAATGTCATCTTTAATTTAAACGTTCATTTCTGTATTCTATGAAGATATTGAGAGTTTACCTGCTATGAGTTCCATATCAACTGAATAGTTGATGTTAATGGTGTTTCTTTCCTAGTAATATATTGCTTATGATGCCACTGTCAGTATTGTTTTCATATTGTGTTACGTGGATTGGATTATGTATGTATTATTAGGGGTTGTTTTGGTGTTACTCTGATAGGTGGATAGGCCCAGTTACAAGGGAGACTTTGGCAAAATTTTTAGAAATTTAGCGAGTTAGCGAAATTTCGAAACTACTAGTGTGTGAACCAACAGTTGGGCCACATTGAATGCTAATGACGGGTTTTGACCCTTATTCGAGGACGAATGATCTTAAGCGGGGGAGAATGTAACACCCCGAAAAATTTTGAAGTACTTGAGTGTAAAGCCCTGAAAAATTTCGCAAATGAGTTTAAGATTTTGTAGTGTCGGAGTAGGCTTATGTGTTTGGGGGTTGTATAAAAATATTCGCGGCGAGCAAACTCGCTGCGGCTCGGACTTTTTTGGTTGAGCAATGCACTGGAGAGTAAAGAAAAATTTTTTGGCAAAGAAATGCATTTCTGCGGTCCATTATGCGACCGTAGAATCACTCTGCAGACCACATAATGACCGCAGAGTGAGGCTGGAGAGGGGAAGTTTTGGACGCCATTCTGCGGTCGACTATGCGACCGCATAACTGTTCTGCGGTTCATTATGCAATCGCAGAACATGTCTGCGGGCCGTAGAGTGACCGCAGACCCAGGCAGATTTTTGCCAAGTTTTGGATACCAATTATGCGACCGATATGCGGACCGCATCATATGCGATCGCAGACCCTGTACCGGAGCTTCATTTTGGATTTTTACAACCCGACCCAATTTCGTTAAATACACGTAAAAGGTCATTTTTGAGCAAAGATTCTGATATTTTAGAGAGAATGGAGAGTATTTTTGAGAGAGAGGAAACCCTAGGCTAATTATTCTTCAAGTCTTGCTTAAATCTTGGAAGATTAATAAGAAAATCTTACAAGTTCTTCATCTAAGAGGTAAGGTTCCATACCTTAGTTCTCAATTTTAAATTTGGGTAGAAGATGGTTGATTAGGAGTATGATTCTTGGATATGAGAGTATTATTTATACATGCATGTACCAATAGAATTTATTGGGAGATTGTTGAGTACAAATGGGTAAAGATTGGATTGAAAATGGTAGAAATCTTCAAACAAAACTTTAATTGAGGATTTGAAAGGTAATCCGATGTCGGAATTCGATAATCTTTGTATGGTTGAACTCGTATCGGAATGGGTGTTCAGATTTTATGAGTTTTTTCAGGATTCGAGATGTGGGTCCCACTATTGATTTTTAAAATAAATTTTAGATTTTAATCCGAAAAATTTATAATTTCATATAGAATTAGTTCTTACGATTCGTGTTGAGTATGTTTCATTGTTTGTGATTAGATTTGAAGCTTTCAGACACAAATTCAGAGGCAAAGGAGTATTGGAATCTTGAAATTTGTTTGCAAAGCGAGGTAAGTATCGTGGTTAACCTTGACTCGAGGGATTAGGACTTGTTTGCCTATTTGCTATATGTTTAGATGTTGGGTACGACGTATATGTGAGCTGACGAGTACTTATGCATTGTTGTCAGGTTAAAGCATGCAGGTGGGACTTGTTCCTTGCAGTTTATTGCTTACTTTGATCTTATTATCCATTCTTAGACTACTTACTCAATAATTGATCGTTCTTATCGTGTTTATGGGGTTTTTGTGATAATTAAGTTTTAATTCTAAAGTTGAGATTGGTAGTGTGGAACCATTGTTGAAGTAAGACTTGTTTTTGTTGATTCTATCTCCTTGCTATTACTTGTCCCTTGTGATGTGGTAAGGGAGAGTGTTAATGTACGAAGGGTGATGCCGTGCCATATTGTGAGTGTTAATACACGAAGGGTGATGCCGTGCCATATTATGAGTGTTAATGCACGAAGGGTGATGTTGTGCCATGTTATGAGAGCTAATGCACGAAGGGTGATGTCGTGCCGTATCTAATGATTTATATTGTGAGGTTGAGAGTAAAAGAATGAAGGGTGATGCCGTGCAATTTTTTTCATTGAGTTTAATTATTTTCACTAGTTAAAAACATGTTGACTATTCTAGTTATTATTCCCGTTGTATCTCTTATATCTTGTGCCCCCTTTAGCATGCCCCCTCCCAATAGTACATGTTTAGCTTTTATTGTTATTTTCTGGTATATATACTGTTATCTGCATAGGTTTATCATGTGGGTGTCTTGTCATAGTCTCGTCACTACTTCGTCGAGGTTAGGCTCGACACTTACCAGTACATAGGGTCAGTTGTACTGATACTGTACTCTGCACTTCTTATGCAGATTTTGGTACCGGCCCTAGCTGATCGTGAGGCTTAGCAACTTAGATTTGATGTCAGGAGACCCAAGGTAGATCTGCTGGCGTCCGCAGACCCTGGAGTCTCTTCCTAGTTTATCATTTACTGTTTCCTTACTTCAAAACAATGTATTTTCCCTTTTCAGACTCTGTTTGTAGTAAATCATAATAGCTCGTGAGTTGTGATTCCATATCCGGGTGGTAGAAATAAATGAAGTTTCCATATCATTCCGCACTCGCTGTATTTCATTTTAGCTCATTCGCTGTTATTTACTGAATTGAATAAGGATTGGCTTAATAATTCTCTAACGTTGGCTTGCCTAGCAAGTGGAGTGTTAGGCGCCATCACGGTCCCGACGGTGGAAATTCCGGGTCGTGACATTCACAACCACCAACAACTGCTACATCACTTCCATCTTCATCCACTCTTACCAGCAGTTGCTACATCACCTCCATCGGCCGCACCTGACCATGAAGAAGGTGTTTCTCTTCCACAGTCTCCAGTTCATGGGAATTTGGGGCAAAATTATGCTGCCCCTTCTGAAGATCCACAAAGGAGAAGGAACGTTACTCTTTCGGTCTCTACCTGATGCAACTTGCTATTTCGGCCGGTAGAGCTTGCTAACTATCTGAAGTATGTGGCTTCAAAAAACGATTGGGAAAAGATTCAGGCACTCTCGGGAGAGTGCTTGTTGAACAATGTCATGCATAATGCCGCAACGATATGTTCTTTTCTTCCTTCATTACTTATTCTACTTTTGTATGAATGCATTCTAAGTTTTACTTCTTCTTGTCTTATAGGCCAACTTTTTTGCTTCATAAGGCCTTCAAATGTTGATTCATGAAAAGGAAGAACTTACTTCTGAATGAAATCAGCTTTTGGTGGAACATGACCAAACTGTTCTCCGCCTTTCGGAACTGGAAACCAAAGCTACTGAGACCGTTGTTTTGGAGGCTCGTTTGCAGCAGAGCGAGCACGGAGTGGTAACCCTTAGCCAAGAGATTTGCCCGCTGAGGGTTAGATTTGATGAAGCCAAGGCCAAATGGGCTGATATCCAGGGCGTCGTTCTTGCTGCAACCGATCGTGAGGCTACCTCCGCTGAAATGGTGATCAACTTGGAGGCAGCCTTGAACTCCAAAATCAAAGAGATTGCTGTTGTGGGGGAGAAACACGCCCATCTAGAAGAGAAGTACAGGAAAACTATCGAGCATAATAGGCTCTTTAGTTCAACTGTCTGTGACCTCGACGTCAGCCTCAAATCTGCTAGGTCCTCCCGAGAAAGCCTTTCTGTCGAGGTTACCCAACTCAAAGAAGAACGTAAGCGTCGAGAGGCTTACCTTGTTGTTGAAAAATCTTATTCCATGTACAGTATGAGGAGAAAAACCTTGGAAGAGGCCAAAGCTGGTATCATTGACGTTGATGCCAAAATTGCTAAGGCCTGAGAGCTTGAGTTAGCTGCTAAGAATGGACTCTCGGCACTGTCTGGTTCTTCTGGTTCCGATTTCGAGTATTTGGAAACTGAAGATGGATTGAATGGCGATGATGATGAAGACCAAACTGGGGAAAAAGTTGAGCGATCAGTGGACTCACCTACATTTCCCGGGAATGTGGACACTTCTCTTCCTCCTGGTTCCGGAGGTGCTGCAGTTTAGCTTTTCCTTTCTTTTTTCCATTTTTGTACTTTTACCATTTTGACCCGTTCTTTGTAAATAAAGACATATTTTTGCTCAAGTATCATTTGAGTCTTACTTTCGTTTGAATATCCATGCAAGTCTTTAACTTTTGCATTTGCTCAAGAGTTCTGCGCACGTTTTCTTATTCGCGCTTTACTATATGTGGTCTCGAATATGATTTACTTGAAGCACTTTGGTTCTGAGTATTATCCCTTTTACGTGAGGTTTTCTATAAGTATTTGAAAAAGTTTATGTTTTGCGTCCTTTTCATATGCAACTTCGGGTGTATTTTTACCCGATGGCATTTTAGATTCTGGGTATAAATTCTTCCGGAACCAACCCTTTAACGTGAGGACGTCACTATTCACTACGGCACTAACATTTGAAGTACTTGTTTAACTTTCAAATGACAAAGTTTATTCATCGTTCAGATAAGAAACAAGAAACAAGACAAAAGAATTTCATTTTATTTCTTTTATTTTCAAAATATACATAAGCAATTGCTATGCTGTAAAGAAATTGTCATTATTTGTGGCTATCTTGTACAACTTATTTCTACGGGGCTGGCTGCGCAGTCCCCGATCTCGATGATGCGTTTAGTTTCCAGATTTTCGGTCCCCGGTTGATGTGGCAGTCATTGTTGTTGTATCCTCATATCATTCCCCCCAATGTTCGAATGTGAAGAGTGCGACTTGGAACACTGGGAGTCTTCTATCTTTGAAGAGTTTACTAATGAATTGCTAGGTAATCATTCACTCGGCAACATACCTTACTTCCCCTTAGGAATCCATGCTATCGAGTGAAAGAATACCTAACAGTCCTCTAGTGGTTTGTGCTCGTGAACGGTCGGGTAACCTCCGTTCGGTAGCAAACTTAACTTCCCGGTGGGAATTTGCTATCGAAGCAAAGATTATCTAATCATCCCCGAGTGGAAACTTATTCGTATGCCTTGTTATGAAAAGTNTGGGAATTTGCTATCGAACCAAAGATTATCTAATCGTCGCCGGGTGGAAGCTTGTTTGTTTACCTTGCTATCTAAGTTCTTATTGATGTTGTCTTTGTAGTATGCTTTCTGTCGCTGCCCCATTAAAAACCTTGCCAGAAAAACCCAATTGGGACAAAAACTGAACGAATGGAAAAATAGTGCAGCACATACTTTTCACTTGATTAATGTTCATCTGCAATAATATCTTTTGAGGTGCGTCACGTTCCAGTTGCAAGGTAGCTTGTTGCTATTCTGGTTCTCCAACTCATATGAACCTTTCCCAGTAAAAACTGAAATCCGGTAGGGACCTTCCCACGTTGGACCTAGCTTCCCCGCGTTGATCTTCCGGGTATTTTGGGTTACTTTCCTCAGAACCAAGTCTCCTACTTTGAAACAACGGAAGTTGTCTCTTTGATTATAATATCGCTCCATTCCTTGCTTTTGAAATACTATTCTTACATACGCCAAGTCCCTACATTCTTCGAGCGATTCTAAGTTGATTAACACTGCTTCGTTGTTCGGTTCTTCATCTGCCCGAAAATATCTCAAAGTGGGTTCGCCTACTTCCACCGGGATTAGGGCCTCAGCACCATACAAGAGGTAAAAAGTAGTTTCTCCTGTACTCGATTTGGCCGTTGTTCAAAAGGCCGATAGAACTCCGGGCAATTTTTCGGGCCATTTGCCCTTTGGTGCTTCCAACATTTTCTTGAGATTTTGAATAATCACTTTGTTTGTTGTCTCTGCTTGACCGTTTGTACTTGGATGATAAGGAAAAGATGTGATCCTCTTTATCTTCAAATCTTCGAAGAATTTTGTAACTTTTGCACCGATAAATTGTGTCCCATTGTCGCATGCTATCTCTTTTGGTATTCTGAACCTGCAACTTATATTTTCCCATAGGAAATTGACCACTTTGTGTTCTCCGATCTTCTGATAAGGACCTGCCTCCACCCATTTAGAAAAATAGTCAGTCAAAATTAAAAGAAACCTTACCTTTTCGGGAGCCGGTGGCAGCGGTCCGACGATGTCCATCCCCCTTTTCATGAACGGCCATGGGGACATAACCGAATGTAAGGGTTCTGTCGGCTGATGTACTAGTAGTGCGTAGCATTGGCACTTATCACATTTTCGTACAAAGTCTTTGGCATCTTGTTCCATGTGAGGCCAGTAATATCCTGCCCGTACCAACTTCAGCACCAAAGAATTTTCCCCTGAGTGATTGTTGCATATCACTTTGTGGACTTATCTCATGACATAATTAGCTTCTGACGCTCCTAAGCATCGGGTCAGCGGGCTTTGGAAGGATTTTCTATACAATTGGTCTCTCTTGAAGTTATAACGTGCAACTTTTGCGCGTAAAGCCCGTGATGTTTTGGGGTCTTCGGGTAACTTCCCGTGCTCGAGATAGTTGATTATTTCATTTATCCGGTGCCAGACTAGACTAGTCAAATTTACCTCATAGTAACCATCTGTATCCAGGACTGAGCTCATAAGTTGTATTACCGTTCCAGATTCCGATCCCTTTATTTCTGTCGATGATCCTAAGTTTGCTAATGCATCCACTTCTGCATTATCCTCCCTCGGGATGTGAGTCATTGACCACTCCCGAAATTGCGCCAAAAGAGCATGGACCTTTACTACATATTATTGCATACGTTCTTCTTTGGTATCAAAGATCCCATAGACCTGATTTACCACCAGCTGTGAGTCACATTTAATTTCGATAACCTTGGAATCAAGTCACCGGGCCAATTCGAGCCCTGCAATCAAAGCTTCATATTCTGCTTCATTGTTAGTTAAAGTGATCATTAAGATGGCTTGCCTTAGGGTTTTCCCCGAAGGCGTGATTAAGACTATTCCGAGTCCGAATGCTTTTACGTTGGAAGCTTCGTCCGTAAATAAGGTCCAGACCCCCGATATCGATTCTGACACCATTACTACCTCCTTGGTTTCCAGAGGCAGTAGTCCCGGACTGAAATCGGCCACGAAGTCAGCCAAGACTTGCAACTTAATTGTAGTCCTTGGTTTATATTCTATGTCGAACTCACTCATTTTGACGGCCCATTTGGCCAATCTATCCGAGAGCTCAGTTTTATGGAGGATGTTCCGCAAAGGGATATTAGTCACCACAGCTATAGGGTAATATTGGAAGTAGGACCTCAACTTCCGAGTGGCAACTACGAGAGCTAAGGCCAGTTTTTCCAAATGTGGGTAGCGAGTTTCTGCTCCCGTTAAAATTTTGCTAATGTAATAAATGGAAAATTGCGTACCTTCATCCTCCCGGACTAAAATCGCACTTACCGCAACTTCTAAAACCGCGAGGTAGACTAGCAATGTTTCACCTTATTTTGGTTTTGAGAGCAATAGAGGACTTGATAAGTACTTCTTCAGGTCCCCCAAAGCCTGTTGGCACTCCGGTGTCCATTCGAAATTATTTTTCTTTTTTGAGCAGCATGAAAAAGCAATGACATTTTGTTGACGACCGGGAAATGAACCTGCTCAAAGCTGCTAACCTTCCTGTGAGTCTTTGGACTTCTTTTACGTTTGAACATTGATCTGGGATATCGTTTATAGCCTTGATTTTATCGGGATTTATCTCAATTCCCCTTTGTGAGACCAGAAACCTGAGGAACTTACCAGAAGTGACCCCGAACGCCCACTTCTCGGGGTTGCGTTTCATGTTATGCTTCCTCAGGATGTCGAATGTTTCTTGTAAATGCTTAAGGTGGTCACATGCATTCAAAGACTTAACGAGCATATCGTATATATAAACTTTCACGGTCTTTCCTATTTACTTTTCAAACATCTTATTTATGAGTTGTTGATAAGTAGCTCCGGCATTTTTCAACCCGAAGGGCATTACATTGTAACAATATGTACTGAAATTCATTATAAATGAAGTTTTTTCCTGATATTCTGGGTTCATCTTAATTTTGTTATACCCGGAATAAGCATAAAGGAAACTCTTCAACTCGTGCTCGGCCGTGGCATCAATCATTTGATCGATATTTGGCAGTGGGAACGAGTCTTTCGGTCATGCCTTATTAAGATCTTTATAGTCTACACACATGTGAAATTTATTGTTCTTCTTAGGAACAACTACTATATTGGCTAGCTAGCGCAGATATCTTACCTCTCGGACCGAACCGATTTTAAGCAAGCGGGTTAGCTCTTCTTTGACTAATTTATTCATGGCCTAGACAATAAGGCATTTCTTCTACCTTACCGGAGGTATGTTGGGATCCAAACTCAGCTTGTACACGGCTATTTCCGTCGGGATGCCTGTCATATCCTCGTGCGACCATGAAAAACAATCAGAATTAAATTTAAGGAATTCAATAAAACTAGACCTGTGCTCCGGGTGCAGTCCTGTCCCCAAATAGAATTTTCTTTCTATGAATTCCTCGAACAATGCAACTTGCTCCAGTTCCTCCGTTGTGGACTTCACTGCGTCTGTCTCTTCTGAAACTTGGAAATATCTTGGCACCTGATATTGTTCTGACAACTCTGTTTCCGAGCTAACTCCTTTTAGTTCAGGAATAGGTATCAGTTCCTGTAATTGCTATGCCATGCGTTACTTCACTTTGCTGTTGGAAACTGAGATTGCATTCATCTCACTTGCTGCCGGTTGATCACCTCTTATCAGCTTGATTCCTTCGGGCATTGGAAACTTCAGCAATTAGTGATATGTTAATGGTACAACTTTCATTTCGTGTAACCATGGCCTTCCCGTGGTAATGTTGTATCCCATGTCACCATCTAATACTTCGAGGATATTTATTTTCATTACTCCTTCAGTGTTTGTGAGCAGCAAAACTTTTCCCTGGGTCGTCACACTTGCAAGGTTGAATCCAACGAGGAGCTTTGTTGCCGGAATAATGCTTCCGGTGAGTTTAGTTTTCTCCAATACTCTCAATTGTATGATATTAGCCAAACTTCCTGGATCTACTAGAATACGTTTAATCTTAAAATTTAACATATTTAAAGAAATTACCAGTGCGTCGTTGTATGGTAACAACTATCTGTTTGCATCCTTCTCCGTGAAAGTGATATCGTCTTCTTGGAGTCTTTTTCTATGAGTTATTAATACTTTCATCTTCTTTGTTGCCGAAAAGGTGACCCCGTTAATCCCATCCCCCCCGAAGATCAGATTGATTATTTGGCGTGGGGGTTCTTCTCTTGGTTTTGGAAGTTCCGCGTTGTCTCTGTTATGACCATAATTATTCTTAGCTCGGTCACTCAAGAATTCTCTGAGGTGACCATTCTTCAATAATGTTGCCACCTCCTCTCGGAGGTGTCGGCAGTCCCATGTCCAGTGACCGTTAGTCCCATGGTACTCGCACTATAAGTTTGGTTCTCTCTAGATGGAATCAGATCTCATAGGTCTCAGGAATCGTGCATCTTTAATGTTTCTCATGGCTGACACCAACTCCACTATACTAACGTTGAAGTTATATTCCGATAATTTGGGGTAAGAAGGATCCCGAAACGCTGACGTCTCCTTATCCTGGAGTGATCTATTGTTTCAACCATGATCGGTCCCTTTGTCAGCGATGAACTTGTTTACTGCCCGAAAGTTTCTGCCACGGCCTTCGGTCCGCTCGTAGGGCAAAAATCAGTCCCTCGAAGTCTGTTTATCCGCGTCGTACTCATTCTTTGATTTTCTCTGCTTTTCTCCTATCCTGTGGCTGATAATGTAGAACCGACCTCATCATCTTCGATCCTTATCTTTGACTCGTACCGGTTGTGTACATCTGCCCAAGTTGTTGCTTGAAACTCAAAAAGGCTCTCTTTCAGCTTCCGAGAAGCATCTGAACTTCTTGGATTCAATCTTTTGGTGAATATTTCAGCTGCCCATTCATCCGGGACGGCCGGGAGCAACATTCTTTCTTTCTGAAATCGAGTAACAAACTCTCACAATAATTCAGATTCTCCATGTGCGATCCTGAATATGTCGGTCTTCCAGGCTTGTACTTTTCTGGCCCCGGCATGAGCCTTAATGAAAGAATCTGCGAGCATCTCAAAGGAGTTTATGGAATGCTCGGGTCATAATGAATACCACGTTAGAGCTCCCCTCGTGAGAGTTTCTCCAAATTTCTCTAGCAACACAGATTCAATTTCGTGAGGAGCTAAATCATTTCCTTTCACTACCGTTGTGTAGGTAGTAATATGTTCATGTGGGTCTGAAGTTCCATCAAACTTTAGAATTTCAGGCATTTTGAACCGCTGCGGGATTAGTTCGGGTGCCACACTCGGCTTGTATGGTAATTGAACATACTTCTTTGAGTTCAGGCCTTTCAATACTTGTGGCGCACCCGGGATTTGGTCCATGCAGGCATTCACTTCCCTTATGAACCGTAAAAGTTCATTCTTGAACGTACCGGTTTTGTTGTTAAGACCGGATCTGCTCCCCCCAGCCCTGTCGGAGCCAACTTCACCCCTGGGAGTGTTGTTATCGACTCTCTACGTTGTTTGTTCTGCGGGAACAATAGGAGGAAATGGATCTCATCTGTTTGCATTATTCGAAGCCACCGATAGTGCCTGCTTCAGTTCCGTCATAACCTAGTCTTGCAGCGTGAGATGGCCTAGAATGATTGCCTTGTTCTCCCAGGACCCTCATCGCATCCACGACATGTTCCTCATCAATATCATCAGGAGTTGTATCCCGAACCCGTCGAGGGCACTTTCTGTCATGTACCTGCGTGGCGTGATTCTCCTCATTGCGGGTGCCACTGATTGAATCCTCGAAATGAGGCTGATCCCCTCGAATTTCAGGGTTGTGCGTGTCGTTAACAGTGTTATCTGCCATTTTTTTATGATTTTTTCTAAGACAAAAAGATCAAATAACGTTAGTAAAAAAGGCAAGGATCAATTTAATTGCACGACTGTCTAGGCCCCACGGTGGGCGCCAAACTGTTTACCCGTAAAACGGTACAATTGAATTTATACGTGATTTCTAGATAAGTGAATTAATTTGATCCGGAAATAATATAATAATTGAATAAATATATAATACGTAGCCTTGAAATATAGATGAAAACAACAGAGATGACGATTCCGGGAACAGTGTTTTCGGACACAACAATGATAAATCAAGAAGCAAGAAAGTAAAATTGTATAAAGCTTTGTATAGAATAGAGTGTAAGTTTATCCAGAAATTTCGTCTCGTTTGCAATGATAACTGAGCTCACTATTGATAGCTATATCTAGGGAAGGAAGCCCTAGGATCATGTCCTCCTTTAATGTCAATTATGAGGGTCATTGATGAAGACGTAACGGTGAACATAAATGCCAAATTCTCTGTAACGGACCGTCGCTCTTAATGCTGCAGAATATTCCCTGTTAAATGCTATCAGGAGCAGAGCATTTAACACATTTTTATGAACGTTATCCTTTTTGGTGACAAGCGGAATGACTGCGTTCGGTATTCGGTCATTCATGTCTTAGGTTCCACGTGTGCTCTCTTTAGACGTGCACGTGCCATATCATATTTCACCCTATACAGTTATAATAACTAATTATACACTGATATAGTGTGTTAAAGATTTGCTGTTATATATGTATATAAGTTCGATCTTAAAAAAGGGGCTGTGTTTGATATTGAACAAATCAGGATAAGTACTGGTCAAAGAAAAAGGATGAATAAGCAGAGAAGGAATAAGAAACTCTCAGACCTAGTCGAAAAGGTGGACCAACTAATGTCAAAATGCCAAAAGATGATGGATATCTATAATTTATTCTACTACTAAACCAACTTTGATTATTTTGACGGCCAACTATCTTTGCTTTCAGACTTCTTTAATTTATTTCGTTCTATCTTAAAATTAAATTAGAAAAAGAAAAAGAAAATCTAAAGGTGTATTAACTACCTAATATTCCATAATATTGTTTATTTAATTTTAATTATGTTAGTCAACAAGCTAGTCAAGCATTCTGGAAAGCATACGCAATTTTTTAATTAAATGATTAGAAGTTTCCACTTAAATTCAATATTTCCAATTAAATTCAGTATCTTGGAGAAGGAATTACTAAAATCATAGATTGAGATAGCAGACACTGGACTGGAACTTCCACATGCTACGTTTTCAAATATGTGACTTAATTTTATCAAGAACGAACCAAGGAATAAATAAATAAATAAAAATGTATAGTATAATGATACTGTTCGATTTCATAGTTAGGATATTTAAGAAGTTTTTTAGTATCTCGCAACCCTAAAGATTGGCTTCACTACTGAAAAAACATGAACTAGTGACTGATAAATTTTGTAGTTAAACATCAAAATTCGTGGTTAATCCTACTTAACGACGGGTTAACAATAGATTATCAAAAAGAAATTTACGAAGAAACGACATATTAGTGATAAAGTTTGTAGTTAATTATATTTTTCTAGCAGTGCTTCTTATGCAAAAGCTCAACCCCTTCTTGGTAGAGAAAAATGTAAAACCTCTTGGCAAATATTCTAAATACATGTATCACTCCGCAAGAAATTAACATGCAATGGAGAAACAACATTTGAACAACCATTTCTTTTTCTATATAATAAGGATAAGGATTAGAATTTAGAATCCCAGAATGGTGGTTTTCAATGAATAGCACTTTTTCGCAAACTATTTCAACATTTGTAGATTGTAGTATTACCTACTAAAAATATCTAGAAATAGAGGACAACGAATTTATTATTGTAGCTCACCAAAGTTTTCCAAAATGGTCTTGCATACGTCTCTATTTTATGTATGCTTTTAAGTTTATTTTCCTGTTTTTTACTTTCTATTCTGGGAAAGATAGATTTTCCAGAATATGATTGGAGGATGTAACATATATTCCTTAATCAGTGCTAAGACGACATTGATTATATACTACTCCAACACTATTCCCCCAACAGAACTATTTGCATGACAAATAACTTAGAAAATAAATGCTAAATGCGTTTTGCATTAATTGATTGAATAATTAAAAGTTTTCAAAAACCGTTCAAAGGAATGCCACGTCTTCACATTTAAATAGGTCCGGTGCCGACGTTTTACTTGAGAGATTACGACAGCCAAGGCAAAAGCACCTTAGTCTTTCAACTACCATTTACTAACTGATTTAGAAGACCTTTCCATTTTCTGAAAATGACTCCTCTATTTACTATTATTATGCAGGGAAAAAAAAAATATTATTATTAGCTATCATGAGCCCAAGACCAAAGGTCTTCATTTAGTTAAAAGACCGCTAAGGCTCGTGCAGAACGAGTATAGTGACTTTTGATTCACCAATACGTACGTAGAATAGACAATTATGACTCGATAGGGTGCGAGCGTTTTTAATATCTTTTCTAATTAAGACTCGCCCAGGGTTTGTTCCTGAGTGACTCACTTGTATAAAACGTCCAGAGGCACATGTGAGATGTTTTTGTCCCGCAAGATTTGCGTCCTAACCATTCGACTATGCGCATGAAACAATCCTTTGTTATGTCGATGAAGAGGCGAACCCGAAAATAAAAAAGATAAAAAATACAAAATTTTAACGTGAAAAACCCTTCAAATCGAAGGTAAAACCCACGGGATCACAAAGATCCAAAAAACTCTACTATAACAACAAGAGGGTTACAAAAGTTCTCCAAATAAGTGTCAAACACGGAGCAACAATAGCAACAATAAATCAATTGAAGGAGGAGGAGAAGTCACAAAAATGGAGCTACTATTCGGGGCTCGAAATAAGATGCTAAAGTTTTCAAATCCGATCTTCACCGTTCAAATCAAAGACGAGATGTTACGAACTCTCAGTCAAACTTACAGCCCAATCAAACGGTTAACGAATCAGAAAATGTGATTTGAAGTTGGCTGGTTGGAATGACAATCGGCAGTAAAACAAATATTTTTCTTCTCTCTTGATGAAAGCTCTCTCAAAAATCACTCTTATGTGCTTAAGTCTTTCAAAAGACTTGTACCATTGCCAAAGCATAACTTCAAATCTGCAGTACCTTTCAAATACCTTAATATCCATTTTACTGCATCCCAATGTTCTTTTCCGGGATTAGAAAGGAATCTACTAACAATACTGATAAGTGAAGATTTTGACTACTTATTAGCGCCTTTTTGCTTTTGTTTTAGTCTAAAAGTATTGAATTGTGTTCCCGAAACTAATGAAATGTGCAAAATTACAGAAATATTGGAAGTTGGACTCCAGGGATAAAATTCGACTCAAAAAGGAGTAGTCTAAACACAAGACAACAAAAGGGCACATAAGCATACAAAGTGTGATCCGCAGAAGGAATTCTGCGGCCGCAGAAGTAATTGCGGTCTGCAAATTCCATCTGCAGCCGCAAACAACGAAGGAAAACTCATCAGACTTTCTAGCAAATTGCGGACCACACATGAATTGTGCGACCGCAATAGAAGAGCTTGAGACCATCTTCAGAGGGTGTGCAAAATTTTCAAGCTCTGAATCCCTCAGAATCGCGGACCGCACAAGAATTGTGCGACGGTAGAAGAAGTTAAGTTTTGACATCAGCAAGTCCTGTTGCCGTTTTTCTTTGACTCTTTTGTAAGTTTTCTGTATTTTGGAGTATTTTACTATAGATTTTATTCATTTTAACTTTACATTATGAGTTTAATTAGTATTTCTTCTTCTCTTTCTTCAATTTCAAGTATGAGTAGCTAGATTTTTACTAGGGTTGTGACCCAACCCTAGTGTGTTCATCTTATAGGTAATTAAATTAGTGCTTGTTTATGATTGGGTGTTTATTATTTAGCCTAGTTCATGCTTTAATTTGTAGAATTAATGGTTGCAAATATTAGTTCATGCCTATTTGACTTAGTCTCTACTTGAGAAAGAGAGACTTAGTCTAGGAAAACTTGGTTAACAAGGACTTGGGTTAATAGAGAGATTGATTAACCCAATTAAAGGGTTCAACCTAGAGATAGTAATAACCTGACTTGAGCTTTTATCAACTGTATTGTGTGATACCCATTTGGGCTTGAGAAAGCCAAATTGGGCAAAATCATTCTCTGACCGAGAGGTATTGAGTGGGTAATTGAGAGTTGATAGCTATAATACACCCTGATCAACAAAACAAGCATTAAGGTTTTTATCCCATTAGGCAAACACCTAGGTAATGGTTACAGCCCTAGGCTTTTACCTATTTGAAAAACATCAAAAACAATTATCTTAATCTTATTTCTCTATTTTGCGATCTTTAGTTTTAAAATAAAAATATAAACAATACCCTTTCTTGTAGAAGTTTAAATTAAGATAATTCAATTTTATGCATTAGAATATATACTCCTAACTCCCATCTAACTCACTGTGGGTTCGATCCCGACTCTTCATTGGGTTAATATAATTGCAATCGACCGTTTCATACCTTATTTTGAGGTGTGTATTTGAGCGCAGTTCAATTTTTGGCGCCGTTGTCGGGGAGTTAAAAACAATGTTAGCTATATATTTGGGTGTGTTATTTGGAATATCTTCTTTTCCTTCCATATTACTAATGTGTTTAAGAAATTGTAGGTGCAACCATGGCAAACAATGAGCTCGGAAATATTGCTTTTGGGGGATGTGGACATCGAGGATGATCAAGTTGATGAGGTTCCTCTTGAACCTCAAGCCAATAGAAGAGCCGAGTACCTCATGACAATGTGCCCGTTCCACCCCCACCTTCACCACGAGCGGCTCCACACCGGGTGTTGCCCAATGAAGGATATGCAAGCGCAATAGTCCCTCCCCGTATTA
Source organism: Nicotiana otophora (assembly GCA_000715115.1). Classification (NCBI taxonomy): domain Eukaryota; kingdom Viridiplantae; phylum Streptophyta; class Magnoliopsida; order Solanales; family Solanaceae; genus Nicotiana; species Nicotiana otophora. The sequence continues at coordinate 50,744 of AWOL01S0022709.1, forward strand.
AGGCCGCAACTTTCAAATAACCAATGTGATGCTCACTTTGCTAGAGCAACGAGGCTTCTTCACCGGTGCTCCAGGTCAAAATGCATATAAACAATTGAAGGGGTTTGTGAACACGTGTTGGGGGAGTAAACAAACAAATATCCCCGAGGATACTTTGAGGCTAAGGCTTTTTCACTTCTCTTTATGGGGGAAAGCTTTAGATTGGTTGGAACGTTTGCCGAATCATTCCATTCATACTTGGGATGAATTGGCGGAAACATTTATTTCTAAGTACTTCTCTCCGGGGCACATGGCTACACTTAGGGATGAGATTCTAAGATTCAAGCAAGAGCCCAATGAACCACTACACGAGATATGGGAGAGATATAGAACAATGGTTAAAGAATGTGCCAACAACGATATGACGGAGAATATGATTCAACAAACTTTCTATCGTAAGATCAACACAACCAACCAATGTATAGTGAATCAACTTGCCGGTGGGAACTTCATGACTATGCCTTATACGTAGCCGTGTGATATCTTAGATGAAATGGCGGACACATCATCGACATGGCAATTTCTGGCTAATGTTCCACAAGGTGATCCCGATGTGATTCACCTCCATAAAGAGTTGCATGACCATGGGCCAGCCATAGCCGAATTGACTACCACCATGAATCAACTAGCAAAGGCTCAACGTCAACAAGTGCAAAATCATAGGAAAGTCAATGCCATGGAGGGAGTAAACATGATGGTGAACAAACGGAAAACCAAGGGTCCACATGTGCAACAATGAGTAAACAATTTTGTGCAAGAAGATAGTGGGTTTGATCAAGATGATTCTTACAATGACCAAGAAGAGGAGGTGCAATATGTGAACAACTTTTAAGGGAAACGAAACAATTTCCAAGGGCCAAATCAACAATAATAGCGACCTCAAAACAATCAAGAAAATTGGAATTCTAATAACCAAGGTAATTGGAGTGGTGGAAACAATGAAGGGAATTGGCATAACAACAATAATCAAGTAAATTGAAATGGAAATAATCAAGGTAATTAGGGAGGTAACAATTAAGGTGGATGGAACAATAATCAAGGCAACCGGGTGTCGGGTTTTCAAAGTCCCCCGATGTATCAACAACCGGTCAACCCGCCTCCTTATCCTTCCCATTGTTCTAGTTCCTCTAACAATGAAATGGGGCGTATTGAGAACATGTTCAAGCAAATGATGGAGAATAATGCTGAATCCTATGCTCAACTTGCCTCACACAACACATTGAACTGCAACTTAGAAGTGCAAATGGGGCAAATCACTCAAGATCTAAATTCTCATCCTAAGGGGGCTCTACCAAATGACAAGGTAGTGAACCCAAAGGGTGAGAACAACACAGGGCATTCCATGAAATTTACTACAAGAGGTGGAAGAGGTGGGAATGCACCCACCTCAAGTCAAAGGCAACTTGTGGATGATGAGCAAGTAGTACAAGAAGAAAAGGTCCCGAGCAATGTGATGCAATCAAATGATAAAGTTCGGATTGGTATTGATGACAAAGTGGAATAGACTCAAGAGAAAGTGAACCCGTCTAGGGATCACATTATTAATATATCAGAACCGGTAGTGCAAAAGGCTAAGGCACCATTGCCTAAGCCTCCTCCTCCATATCCTCAAAGGCTTGCCAAGCAAAATGGCGAGAATCAATTCAAAAAGTTCATTGACACGATGAAAAGTCTCTTGATCAATGTGCCAATAGTCGAAGCTTTGGAACAAATGCCCGGTTATGCAAAGTTTATGAAGGATTTGGTGATAAAGATGCGGTCAATGAAATTTAAAACTATCAAAGTCACTCATCAAGTGAGTGCAATTGTGCATTCAATGTCTCTTAAATTGGAAGATCCCGACGCTTTCACAATCCCTTGTACCATTGGAAGTGTCGAGTTTTCTAAAGCTCTTTGTGATCTTGCGGGAAAGTATCAATTTGATGCCCTATTCAATTTTAAAGACTTTGGGAATTGGGAAACCACAACCCACATCTATGAGATTACAAAAGGCCGATCGTACCATGAAGAGACCGATGGGAGTGATTGAAGATGTATTGATTCGTGTTGATAAATTCATTTTTCTGGCGGATTTTGTCATTCTTGATTGTGAAGTGGACTATGAGGTGCCGATTAGTCTTGGAAGACCTTTCCTTTCTATGGGGAAGGCTCTTGTTCATGTGGAAGCTGAAGAACTCACTTTCCGAGTGGGTGATAAAAAGGTGGGTATTCCACGTGTGCAAATCTATGCGGCAACTAAATAGAAATGAAGTGTGTTCTTTTGTGGACTTGGTGACCGATGTGATTGTTGATGATACAAGTGCCACGATCAATGTGGGTGATATATTGGAGGCCGTCTTGCTCAACTTTGATGATGACCAGATGGATGGCTTCATGGAATGTGTGAACTCTTTGCAAGGAATGGGGTCGTACAACTATACACCCCGGAAACTCTCCTTCTTGAAAATAGGAAAACTACTCCTATAAAGCCTTCAATTGAAGAGCCTCCGACCTTGGATTTGAAGCCATTGCCTCCACATCTTTGGTATGAATTTCTTGGCCCTTGTTCTATTTTACCAGTTATTCTTTTCTCTTGTTTGACTAACGTGCAGGTTGACTCTACATTGGCGGTGCTACATATGAGGAAGAAGGCTATTGGATGGACATTGGCGGATATTAGGGGAATAAGCCCCGCATTTTGCATGCACAAAATCAACTTGGAGGAAGACGCCAAACTATCTATTGAACATCAAATGAGACTAAATGAGGCTATGCAAGAAGTGGTCAAAAACGAGATTATCAAGTGGTTGGATGCCGAGGTTGTCTACCCCATTTTCGATAGTTTATGGACCTCTCTTGTGCAATGTGTCCCAAAGAAGGGGGCATGACGGTGGTCACGAATGACAGGAATAGAGTTGATTCCCACAAGAACAGTGACCGGGTGAAGAGTGTGTATGGACTATCGCAAGCTCAACAAAGTCACAAGGAAGGATTATTTCCCACTTCCGTTCCTTGACCAAATGCTTGATAGGTTAGTCAGCCGTGCTTTTTATTATTTTCTAGAAGGATATACGGGCTACAACCAAATCCTTATTGCTCAGGAAGATCAAGAGAAAATAACTTTTACATGTCCATATGGTACTTTCACATTTAAGCGGATGCCATTTGATTTATGTAATGTACCGACGACTTTTAAAAGGCGTATGATGGCTATCTTCATGGACATGATGTAGGACTATCTTCAAGGTTTCATGGATGACTTCTTGGTTGTTGGAGATTCCTTTGATGATATCTTGGCAAATTTGAATAAAGTATTGGCAAGATGTGAAGAAACGAATTTGGTGCTGAATTGGGAGAAGTGCTATTTCATGATCGAGGAAGGCATTGTCCTTGGCCACAAGATCTCTAAGAATGGCATTGAAGTCAAAAAGGAAAAGATTGAGGTGATTTCTAAATTTCCACCTCCAACTTCGGTGAAAGGCGTGCGAAGTTTCTTAAGACACGCGGGGTTTTACCGGCATTTCATCAAGGATTTCTCTAAAGTGGTGAACCCGTTGGGCAAGCTTTTAGAGTAAGATGCTAAGTTCCACTTCAGTGATGATTGTATGAGAGCATTTTAATTGTTAAAGTTCAAGTTGACAACCACTCCCATTATCACCGCTCCTAATTGGAGTATCCCTTTTGAGCTCATGTGCGATGCTAGTGACATAGAGGTTGGAGATGTTTTGGGGCAACACATCAATAAGATTTTTCATCTGATCTAACTATACTATTACGACGATGAATGGTGCCCAAGTCAACTACACCATTACGGAGAAAGAGCTCTTTGCCATTGTGTTCGCAATTGAGAAGTTCCGCCCATACTTGATGGGTGCGAAAGTTATTGTCCACACGGATCATGCGACACTTCGCTATCTTATGTGCAAGAAAGATTCCAAAGCTCGGTCGATGAGATAAGTGCTTTTGTTGCAAGAGATTGATATTGATATCCAAGATCGAATAGGGCGTGAAAATTAAGTGGCAGACCACTTGTCTCGTTTGGAGGAAGAGGGGAGGCCGCATGATGTCCTTGAAATCAATGACTCCTTCCCCGATGATCAGCTCTTGTTTATTTCAATGAATGAGGTACCATGGTTCGTGGATCTAGCAAATTTCCTTATTTGTGGAATTATCAGATGATTTCTCTTCAAACCAAAGGAAGAAGCTCAAACGAGATTGTCAAGATTATTATTGGGATAAGCCATACCTTTTCCATATTTGTATGGTTGGGTTAATTAGAAGATGTGTGCCGAAAGAAGAGCAAAGTGATATTCTTAGGGCTTGTCATTCTTCGCCATATGGTGGTCACCATGGTGGAGCAAGAACAACGGCCAAAGTGCTAAGTTGTGGTTTCTATTGACCCAATCTTTACAAGGATGCAAGTGATTTAGTGAAAAGATATGATGAATGTCAAAGGGCCGGTACAATCTCGAAGAAGAATGAAATGCCTCTCATTACTATTTTAGAGTTTGATGTCTTTGATGTGTGGGGTATTGACTTCATCGGTCCTTTTATGAGTTCTTGTGGTAATACCTACATCTTGGTTGCAGTTGATTATGTGTCTAAATGCATTGAGGCCATTGCTCCAGCCAATAATGAAGCGAGAAGTGTGGTGGCATTCTTGAAGAAGAATATTTTCACAAGGCTTGGTACTCCGCGGGCTATCATAAGCGATGGAGGGTCGCATTTTTGTAATAAGGATTTTGACACTTTACTTAGCAAGTATGGTGTTACTCATAAAGTTACGACTCCTATCATCCACAAGCTAGCGATCAAGTGGAAGTCTCCAACCGGGAGACAAAGAGTATCTTGTCCAAAACGGTGAATGCTAATCGGAAGGATTGGTCCAAGAAACTCGATGATGCATTATGGGATTATCGGATGACTTACAAAACACCTATCGGAATGTCTCCAAACCGGTTGGTGTTCGAAAAAGCTTGTCAACTTCCGATAGAACTTGAGTACAAAGCCATGTGGGCTCTAAAGAAGTTGAATCATGATTGGGATGTAGCTTCTAACTTGAGGGTTGGACATTTGAATGAATTGGATGAGTTCCGGTACCATGCTTATGCAAGTTCATCCTTGTACAAAGAAAACATGAAATATCTTCATAACAAATACATTTGAAATAAATAGTTCAAGGTGGGTGATCTTGTATTATTGTTCAACTCACAATTGAGAATGTTTCCCGGAAAGCCAAAATCTAAATAGAGTGGTCCTTTTGAATTTGTGGATGTGACACCATTTGGTGCATTGGACTTGAAAAACAAAAACGATGAGGTATTCCGAGTCAATGGTCACCGGGTGAAGCACTATTTGGAAAAAGTTGGTGATGGCCACATCGTGGCGGTGATTCATTTCAAATGATGGCAATCTGCGTCGTGCCGCGACATTTAATAAGGCACTTCTTGGGAGGCAACCCATGTGTTTTTTATTTTCTTTGTTTCTTTTGTATTTAGGAGTTATTTTTATGCTAACTTGATTTGAAGTATGTTGCAGGGATGAGTGTGCTTTACAAGAATTATTCCCAAAAATCTAGTTAAGTGTGGAAAGAAGTGCGGACCGCACAATTATGGTTGTACAACAGAAGGTGATCTGCGGCCGCAGAATTACATTGTGGACTGCACAAATTGAAGGTGGAAAGTGATAGCTCTCTGAAGTTTTCCTATTAGAAAAAAGGTCGATCTGCGGCCGCAACACAAATTTTGCAGTCCGCAATAGAATCTGCGGCCGCAAACACTATTTTGCGACCCGCAAAACTTAAGGGCAATTGATCCCCCAGGTAACAGAGTGTGGACCTCAATTGGAATTTTGCATCCGCACTCACGTCCCCTTCCCTTGAATAAACCCGACAAGTATAAATAGAGGGCTTAGGGCTACTGTTCCCCTTTTCCCTCTCTGAGCTCACAGCTTGCACAAAAATTTGAAATTTCATCTTAAATTATCTGCCTGCATGCCTAGCATCTGTTGATCACTCATCTCTTTCACTCACTCATATCTGTAATGCTTCATAATCTTGTTAATTACTTTTAATTTTTAGCTTTTTAGTAGAAAGTTAAACTATTTGTCTGTTGAACCCATTTGAACAACCATGTGAGGTATATCTGTAGTGGGTAGAGTGGAAAATGCTCTAGGGGGAATGGGTAAATAAATTTCCATGCTTAGATGTTGTTTCCATGTCCAAATTGTGCAAAATATTACAAGCCCTAGGTAAAAATGACCGTCTGTTCGTAATCGGTTCGAATCTGCGACCGCACAAGAAATTGTGCGGTCCGTAGAAGCTAAGTCTAGGGTACTTTAGTAAGGCATGGTTCTGCGGCCGCAATGAAAAATGTGCGGACCGCAAAAATCACATTGCGGCCACAGAACACCCTATTTCCTGTGATCAGAGAGTTATCAAATTGGAGACTCTCATGTACGGCCTCAAGACAATTTGTGCGGACTGCAGAAAATATGTTGTGGTCGTAAAAGATCCAATTCTCTGTTATCAGAGAGTTGGCATGTTGGTGGTATCTGAATTGCGTTTGCAATAAGAAATGTGTGGACCGTAATCCAATTCTACGGTCGCAATTGATAGTTGTGAGGTCTGCAAGTCCCATTCAGCGGCCGCAATGAAAAATTTGTGGATCGCAAATCCCTACCCGGAAAACATGTTTCAACTGTGTCCTCACTGTATCTTCTGGTGTGTTCTTACATTCATTATATGTCTAAACTTGAATTGCATCTAACAATCATTTTTGCTTGGTACAGAAAATGGTTTGATCTAGAGGCAGAGGTGACACTTCAAAAGGAAGGGGTGACCCTTCTTGTGGATGAGGGAAAAGACCCTTACCTAGTGCCCAACAGCTTGAAATCAGAAAGAAAACAGCAGCACATCAATGCAGGACATCCCCGATAATGGTAGAGGGGGAGATGCTACTGTTATTGGCCATGAGAGGTCGAAGAAGAAAGAGGTGTGGGAGGATTGGTTTTTCAGTTTGGATACCTTCACCAGTTTACGTGAATGGTGGCCAGTGAGGTCGCTCACTCTTGAGCGGCAGTTTCAGTTGAAAGATCTTGAGAGGTATAACCCTGCAGTATTGAGATAGTTTCGAGAACGCAAAGGGTGGATGTGGTTTACCCAGAGCATGGTGGATGCGAATGAATACCTTGTATCGGAATTCTACGCCAACGTGGCGCATATCAAGAAAGGGACAAAGGTGACTAAAGTGAGGAACCTCAAGGTGCGATTTTATCAGCACATATTGAACACCTACTTGGGATTTGATGATGTTAAGCCCACAGAGTACTTAGATATATGTGCACTTGGGGATGCATCTCGTCCTTGGCTAGCAGAGATTCTAGCAGCTCTTGGGCCACCACCATCATGGATCACAACAGGGGTTGCTATTCATAGGAACAATCTGAGCTTTGAGGCAAAAGGGTGGCAAACATTTATATATAGCCGACTAGACCCATGCCAGAATAAGACATATCTTCCTATCCCGCGGGCAGTTATAGTGGCTTACATCATGGCCGGGTACCCCATCAATGTGGGTGCATGTCGTGATGTCGGCCAATGTCTCTGTGGTCGCTCGCCAAGCTGACACATCCTACTTGTATCCTAACACCATTACAGAGTATCTCACGGATGTGAGGGTAGAACCGAGGGAATTTGATACAAAGGTGCGGGTAAAGAAGCCGTTCTCATGGTACTCATTGATGGATGCACACAACCCTAAGAGAAAGGGTCAGCCATCTACCACCACAGGCCAGTCTGATGAGCCATCGGTTGTAGTTGCAATGTCAGTTGATATTCCATCCACTTCGGCCAGGCCTTCATCGAGTGTCACAGCTATGCCTCCACCACCATCCTTAGTTCCTACAACAATCCCTGTCAACAGGTTCCACCTCTGCTTTGAAGTCGGTGCCCATGCCTACTGCTCCACTCTCTGCACTGAAAGCCTCCCAGACATTGGCGAGCCTCAACAACTGGATGCAGACAGCCACTGCAAAGCTGCCTGACTTATCCAGTACAGTTGCACCACAGTCCTCTATGCCAGTACCTCAGATGCCCCCATTAGTGGAAGACACTCTGAAGAAGCTCCTAGAAAACTATAACACTATCATGGCTATATTGGTACAACATGGGTCAGTGATCGAAGAGCTGGGAAAAGAAGTTAAGAAAACGAGAAAGTCCCAGGCCTCCAAGAAGACTGTGAACAAGCTCCGGAGACATGTTACCAAGCTTTTTGCAGTCGGAGATATTCCATTTCATATGGTGATTGACCCACACCATTCAGGATAATATCTACAGCACCTACAACACCAGCTGGCCAGTCTGAGGAGCCAGACCTTGCTGTTGACACTGCCGAGGAAGTGCATCAGATGTTCACCAACCCAGTCACTCCCAGAGTTGAGGATGATGGGATCCATCTGGATGAGACTATGGTCGGTGATGTTGTTGTGGACACAGAGATGGCCAAGGAGCCATAAGGAGTTTTCTTCACTCTTACCCTTCCTTTACTCTTATTTTGTTAAGCATTGGGGACAATGGTTAATTTTATTCAGGAGGGGTGGAGTTTATTTGATTATATTTGATGATTCTGAGACAATTGGTTCGTAATAACTTGACATTATTTTTCTTCTCTTTCCTTATTTTGTATATATTCTCTCTTATTCTCTCATGATGTATGTATACATCTTTTCCTTCTCCCCCATTGTGTATATTCGTTATGCTTTCGATAGTTTTTTGCTTTGTAGCTTCTTTATGTTTGTTTTCTTATTAGTTAGTGTTTAAGTGAGTAGATTCTTTTTGAATTTGTAGCTCCTTCTTGATTTAGTAGCTTCTTTTTATGTTTCTGTAGACAATAAGCCTTTGGTTTTCTTAATGTCACGGTTCTTTCCAAAGGTAGTTTTTGTGTGAACCGGGTGACTCTTCCCAACGATGGATGGCGTGACAACCTTCTTAAGGGACTGAATCAGTTTTTAGTGTTTAGGTAATAGTAGTAGTAGTAATTAATTAAAAAAACGACCAAATTAAGTCATGCTCGAAGAGTCAAACATGCTTCACTTGGTACTCTTGTGTTGACTTAGGCAACCATCGAGTGGTTTAATCGAACAATAGTCATTTTCAATCTTTAATGTGGTCGTTGTGGGCGCTCATCTCTTTCCTCTTTAACAATCCAGTTGTGTGAGGGGTGAGATGTTTTGTTGTTAGTCTAAATACCCGTGTGAAAGGTATAGAACTTGCCCCGAATGTGTTTCAAGGCGAAATCCTAAGTTTTTCTTGGCTTGAGAAGTGATTGTAGGCTTTTCTTGGCCCGTTTGAGTTTTCTATTGCTTACCAATGATGTCATCCCTAGTCAACCTCTTCGAGCCTTTAGCATTTCTCATTTGAAAACCATGTTACAAGCCTTTACCCGTTCTATTGTGACCCTCTCTTGGCACCCGAGCTTTCCTTAATACTCATGTGAAATAAATGGCTAAAAATGTAACTTTGGGGGAGAGACGAGGAAATTGAAAGAGGGTATCAAGGCACAAAAAGAAAAAAAAACAATGAGAAGAGAAGGCAAAGAAAAGAAAAGAATAAAAAGAAAATTTCATAAAAAATAAATAAATAAAAGAGTTGAAGGGATACAAAGAACGACAATGATCCCAAACATGGAGAAATATGAGTGTGATGATCAAGAAAGAGTGATGTTAAGTCTCTCTAGTCCCCCAAGGAAATAAATACCTCAAACAATTGGTGAGGTGTGAGCCGAGAATAAAAATATGGAATGCTTAAGAAAAGGTGTAACCACTCAACCATATAGTATCCAACCCTAACCCAAAAGCCTTCATTACATACCGAAAGAAGTTCTACTTGATTTCAAGCCGAGTAAGCTTTCATTAGTGGCGATCTACATGAGGAGAAAGCCTATGGTAATGAAGCCGTACTTGCGACATTCTTTTGAAAGATGAGTGAACCTTTCATAAGCCTTTGGATTGAATGCTAAAATTCTTAAGTGAGCTATGCAAACGGAGAGTAGAGGAGGAGGAGTTTGGGATCCAAAATGACCTACATGAGAGAGTGAGCTTCCTTGATGAATAAAGTCAACTCTTAAGTCTCAAGTGTCCCATTAGAACTATATGTACATAAATGTTTAACCTCTCGCCTTGTTGATAATACATAAGTAGTGTAGGTAATTGTTGGTCCCAACTGATGTGTGAATGGCTAAAATGACCCTCAACTTGTAAAGGTGGGAACTATTTTGTTTGCTCGAGGACAAGCAAAGACTTAAGTTTAGGGGAGTTGATAAGTGGGAATTTTGACTACTTATTAGCGCCTTTTTGCTTTTGTTTTAGTCTAAAAGCATTGAATTGTGTTCCCAAAACTAACGAAATATGCAAAATTGCAGAAATGTTGGAAGTTGGACTCCCGGGATGAAATCCGACTCAAAAAGGAGTAGTCTAAACACAAGGTAACAAAAGGGCACAGAAGCATACAAAGTGCGGTCCGCAAAAGAAATTGCGGTCTGCAAAATTCTATCTGCGGTCGAAAACAACGAAGGAAAACTCATAAGACTTTCTAGAAAATTGCGGACCGCACATGAATTGTGCGGCCCCAATAGAAGAGCTTGAGACCATCTTCAGAGGGTGTGCAAAATTTCCAAGTTCTGAGTCCCTCAAAATTGCGGACCGCACAAGAATTGTGCAGCCGCAGAAGAAGTGCCTTGCGGCTACAGACATAAAAGTGCAGACTGCATAAGATTAGGTTGCGGCCGCAGTGCTAAATCTACAGACCATAGAAATGTTGTCTTGCGGCCGCAGTTCAGAATTATGCTGTCGCAGAATCCTAGCTCCTAGAAGGTGAAGAATTCTGCAGACCTCATATGGAATTCTATGGACCGCACATGAAATTCTGCGGCCGCAGAACCTCCCAAAGGGCATTTTTGTCTGAAATTTCCAGCCTTGTATAAATAGATAAGTTTCATAAAATTAGGTCAAGTTTTGACATCAGCAAGTCCTGTTGCCGTTTTTCTTTGACTCTTTTGTAAGTTTTCTATATTTTGGTGTATTTTAATATAGATTTTATTCATTTAAACTTTACATTATGAGTTTAATTAGTATTTCTTTTTCTCTTTCTTCAATTTCAAGCATGAGTAGCTAGATTTTTACTAGGGTTGTGACCCAACTCTAGTGTGTTCATCTTATAGGTAATTAAATTAGTGCTTGTTTATGATTGGGTGTTTATTATTTAGCCTAGTTCATGCTTTAATTTGCATAATTAATGATTGCAAATATTAGTTCATGGCTATTTGACTTAGTCTCTACTTAAGAAAGAGAGACTTAGTCTAGGAAAACTTGGCTAACAAGGAATTGGGTCAATCGAGAGATTGATTAACCCAATTAAAGGGTTCAACCTAGAGATAGTAATAACCCGACTTGAGCTTTTATCAACTGTATTGTGTGATACCCATTTGGTCTTGATAAAGCCAAATTGGGCAAAATCATACTCTAACCTAGAGGTATTGAGTTGGTAATTGAGTGTTGATAGCTATAATGCACCCCGATCAACAAAACAAGCACTAAGGTTTTTATCCCATTAGGCAAACACCTAGGTAATGGTCACATCCCTAGGCTTTTACCTGTTTGAAAAACATCAAAAACAATTATCTTAGTCTTATTTCTCTATTTTGCAATATTTAGTTTTAAAATAGAAATAGAAACAAAACCCTTTCTTGTGGAAGTGCAAATTAAGATAATTCAATTTCATGCATTAGAATATATACTCTGAACTTCCATACAGCTCTATGTGGATTTGATCCCGACTCTTCGTTGGGTTACTATAATTACAATCGACCGTTTCATACCTTGTTTTGAGGTGTGAATTTAAGCACGGTTCAAGTACCAACGGCATGTGTAATATCTGGTCTTGTGCAAACCATGGCTTACAACAAGCTACCAACGACAGAAGAGTAAGGAATACGAGACATCTCCTTTTTCTCTTCATCAGTAGATGGATTCTGACTAATACTCAATTTAAAGTGCTTAGCAAGAGGAGTACTAACCATTTTTGCATCTGTCATATTGAACCTATTGAGTACTTTCTCAATGTATTGATTTTGGGGAAAAACTAACTCATTTGTATCTCTGTGTCAGTGTATTTGACTGCCCAAGATTTGCTTTGCTGACCCCAAGTCCTTTATCGCAAACGATTTGCTCAACTGCTTCTTAAGGACTGCAATTCTGGGTTTATTCTTGCCAACAATAAGCATATCATCTACATAAAGCAATAATATAATAAAATCAACATCAGAGAACTTCTTGAAGAATACACAAGGGTCTGAAGAAGTTTTCTTGTACCTTTGTTCTTCTATGACCAATTCAAACTTCAAATACTGTTGCCTTGGAGTTTGTTTCAATCCATACAAGCTCTTTTTCAATTTCATACATAGTTTTAATTTTCCTTAATTACAAAACCCTCAGGCTGCTCTATATAAATCTCCTCATCTAAATCACCATAAAAAAAAGCTGTCTTGACATCCATCTGCTCAACCTCTTAATCTAGACTTACGGCTAAGCCTTGAACCACACGAATAGAAAACATCTTCACAACAGGAAAGAAAATTTCATCAAAGTCAACTCCCTTATTTTGGCCAAAACTTTTAACAAATAACCTCGCCGTGTACCTGCGCGCAGAGGTATGATTATCTTGCTTTACTCTAAATATCCATTTGTTTGATAAATCTTTCTTACCTTTCGGCAACTTCACTAACTCATATGTGTCATTCTCATGGAGTGACTTCATCTCATCTTCCATGGCTTATATCCAATGATCTTTGTGAGTATCTTGCATGGCTTCATCATAATTCTCAGGTTCTCCCATGTCAGTCAAAAGTACATACTCATCAGAAAGATATCGCATCGATTTTTGCTTCTCCCTTGTAGATATTCGAATAGAGGTTTCAGGTCATTCAAATTAGTTATCTGAGTAGGAATTGGTTGTTGATCAACTACAACTTCATCAACTGGAGCATCCATAACATCTACACAATGATGATCATTTTGATCTTGATCACTATCTTCATTATTGTCTTGGGTTCCTTTATGTGCAATAGGTGCCTTGGCAATAGAAACTGGATCAATATCAACTAAGCTCTTATTACTCTAAGAATCTATTTTCTCAACTTTGTCAATATCTTCAATAGTCTGGTCTTCAAAGAATATTGCATCACGACTACTAATAAGTTTATTATCAACTGGATCATAAAAATGATAACCAAACTCATCTTGACCAAACATATAAATAGAAAGTATCACTGGATAAGAATGGTCGTGGAAGAAAAATTATTTGAGGTTGAGAAGATACACACTGATGAAAATCCTTCGGATATGCTGACAAAAGCGGTGGTTGCAGAAAATTGGCAGGCATGAAGCCTGTCAATAGTTCCTGTACTTGAAGACATATTTGGCCCCTTGGCTGGAGGGGAGTTTGTTGGGCCCATGCCCATGTTGTCCAGCCAAAGACCCAATGGCCTAATCCTATTCTCTTTTGGTTTCCATTCATATTCGAAATTGGATTCGATTTTTATTCCTATTTAGAGTTGGTTTTGGTTTTAAGAGAAAGCACTACTCATTATCTATTAATAGGACAACATGGGCATGGGCCCAACAATCCTAAGGGGTGGCTCAATACATTTTGAGGCCTAAACCTACGACTTTATATTAATTTGAAACTTACGTTCTAGATTAAGATGCAATGCAATTCATTACTTTAATAAACTTTTTTTGTCTCACTAGAATACTCAAATTCTTATAAATAACAAAAATATGATATATACCTATGAATAAAAAATTTAAAAAGTTAAAATTTTAGAGTAAAAGAAGACAGAAGCTTAAAACATACGTATATTATGAAAAACTATTGGCTGTATTATGAAATTTTTGAAAAGACCAAATTGATCTTAGACTTTGCGAACTTAAATTAGTAAAGACTTACACTATGGGCAAGCCTAAGGTACGAGCTTTGGGGGCACATGAGTTTCTTCGTGAGAGTGAGTGAATTCTTTCGATTTGAGAGTCATTAACTATACCTAACATTATATTTGAGTGTGACTATTTTCACTATGTGGTCTATTGGTGAAGGCACGTGATTTGTTTTTACCGTTACAGTCCTTGGAGTTTGGGTTGGCACAAGAAGCAAGTCATACTATGAAACATATTGAAGTCAATTTTTGAGGCTAAGATGTTAGAAGAGTCACAACAACAACAACAACAACAACCCAGTAGAATCCCATTAATGGGGTCTGGGGAGGGTAGTATGTACGCAGACCTTACCCCTACCCCGAAGGAGTAGAGAGTGCATATGTTGGGTTCTAAACGTTGATATAAACCTTGTCATTCGGTGTAATGCTTGAGTTTGTTTTAGAATTATGTTACTTGGCGATGTGCTTAATTCTAAGTTACTCGAGGACGAGCAAACGTTTAAGTGTGGGGTAGTGATAAATGATGAAAATCGCATGTTTTTTAAGTATGTTTTCATATTATTTCTTATGTGGGTTGTGGGATATCACATGTTTATAAATGTGAAATATGCTCATTACGTGTTTATCGTGTGTAGGAATGAGTTTGGATGAAAGTTGGCAACAATTGGATGATTTGATGCAAAAAGAAGTAGAGATGCAAAAGTGGAGAGCGTGCCATAATTGGTGCATTGCATGAAAGGTAGGTGTGAAATGGCCTAGAAAGTACATCAAAACTAGTGAAGTATGGCACTTTAACACCAACCCCAGCATGCGAAAGAAACAAAGAAGGCAAAAAAAATTGGGAGCGTGCCTAGGGGTCGTGCATTGCATGAACCCTAGGCATGCGACTCATCTTGTCACGACCCAGAATTCCCACCGTCGGGACCGTGATGGCGCCTAACATTTTACTTGCTAGGCAAGCCAACGTTAGAGAATCATTAAGCCACTTCTTATACATTTCAGTAAATAACAGCAAATAAGCTATAATAGTTTAAAATGAGTGCGAAAATATATAATAGACTCAATATTTATATACTACTACCTGGATCTGGAGTCACAATTCACGAACTTCTAAAATTTTTCCATAAGTAAATGTCTGAAAGAAACACAATTGTTTTCGAAAGGAAAGAAACAGTAAAATGCAATGGTTAGAAGGGGACTCCAGGGTTTGCGGACGCCGAAAGATCTACCTTGAGTCTCCTGCCGGATGAATCTAGTAGCTAACCTCACGATCAGCTCGGACCAGCACCAAAATTTGCACAGGAAGTGCAGAGTACAGTATCAGTACAACAGACCCCATATACTGATAAGAGTCGAGCCTAACCTCGACGAAGCAGTGACGAGGCTAAGACGGGTCACTCACACTACAACATGTACGCAGTATATATAATAAAAGTAGAATAGGAAATGCAGAATAGAAGAAAGCAGTAAATTGCAAGAAATACAACAAATCCCGGAGATATATCAACAGTGTTCAGAAATTACCGATCCTTAAGTGCAAAAGAGAATACCCTAAGTCTAACACAACTCAGGAAAACATAAACACATAGGTTGTTGCGGCGCGCAACCCGATCCCACCATATCACAATAACACAATCGTAGTTCACCCTTATTCCACCAAACAATCTACCCTTATTACACATGTTGCGGTGTGCAACCCGTTCCCACTGTACAGTATAAATTAACCCTTATTCCACCTCAATATATCACCCTTATTCCTTCTGTTGAAGCGTGCAACCCGATCCCACCATATCAATATTAGTTACTCAGTATGTACAGAAATTTCACAATTTAAACCACAGAAACCCTTCACAATACTTAAACTCCAAACCGAAACAAATAGGAAACTTATACACCATGAAAATCCATATAAGTAATACTACACAGCGAGACCAATTCAGAATCTACAATAGTAAGGTACCATAAACCATCTTAAGCAAATAACAGGAGATAATGAAACTATGGAAGAACTAATATCATTAACAGGAGGAAACAATGTCTAACACATAGCAATTAGGCATGGGAACACAAGTAGAGTATGTAACAATTAAGACAGGGAAAGAGGCAATATGAGAAAAATGGGAGAAACAGGGAAACCAGATAGATTGGTGACGCATAAGTACTCGTCACCTTACATATACGCCGCTCACATGAATTTTACATAGCAAATAGTCTGAGGGTTCCTAATTCCCTCAAGTCAAGGTTAGACACAACACTTACCTCGTTCCAAAGGCCACTCAATGCTCAATTACCTCTTTTCCTCTAGAATCCACCTCCAAACCACCCGTATATATCCACAAACGACTCAATAATATCAAATATTGCTAAAGAAATCAATTACAATGCATACATTTAGATTCCCCAAACTTTCCCCTAAAAAGTCAAAAATCGACTCCGGGCCCGCTTGGTCAAAACCGAAGGTTCGGACCAAAATCCATTCACTCATTCACCCCCCGAGCCCGATTATATAATTTATTTTGAAATCAGACCTCAATTCGAGGTTTAAATTTCAATTATGCAAAAATCCATAATTCTACCCCAAACTCCCAATTTCCACCATGAAAAACCTAGATTTTAGGTTGAAAACTCATAAAATGTAATGGATAATTGAAAGAAAGTAGGTTAGAATCACTTACCAATTAATTGGAAAGAAACCATTATGGAAGAATCGCCTCTAGGTCTTTTAGTTTTGAAATTTTTGAAAGAATGGCAAGAATCCCGTAATTGGAACTGTTTTATCACTGGGCGTCAGTGTTCATCGCGTTCGCGAAGAGCAACGCCCTAGTAGCGTACGCTATCGCGGGAGACACCATGCGTTCATGAAGGTATAGCCCGCGTCACCTTCGCGTTCGCGAGACAGGGCTCGCGTTTGCATAGAGTCACCTTAAGCCCCCTGCCCAGTCTAGCTAAAGCTACGCGTTCGTGTATAACGGGTCGCGTTCGCGTAGAACAAACCCTCCAATGCTCCGCGTTCGAAACCATGGTCTCGCGTTCGCGTAGTGAAAAACAATCCTTCCCCAACCCAGATTCCCTTCGCGATTGCGAAACACAATGCACCAGAACACCAGCGGCAGCAAAACACCAGAATTTTCTAAGTCCAATTCACCCCGTAGCCTATCCGAAACTCACCCAAGCCTTCAGGGCTCCAAACCAAACATGCACACAAGTCCTAAAACATCATATGAATTCGTTCGCGCGATTAAAACACAAAAATCACACCTAGAACTACGAATCAGACACCAAATCAAAGGAAATTTTCAAGAAGACTTTAAAACTTCTATTTTCACAACCGAACGTCCGAATCATGTCAAATCAACTCTGTTTCTCACCACATTTAACAAACAATTCGTAAATATTATACTGGACCTGTACCAAACTCCAGAACCAAAATACGAACCTGGTATCAATAAGTCCAAATATCAGTCGATTCTTAAATATCATAAAATTTTCAAACTTTCAATTTTCAACAAAAACCAATAAGTCGCGGTAAGGACTTCCGAATTCGATTCCGGGCATACGCCCAGGTCCCAAATTATGATTCGGACCCATCGAGACCGTCAAAACACGGATCCAGGTCTGTTTGCTCTAAACATTGACCGAAGTCAACTTAAATGAATTTCTAAGGGAAAATTCTTATTTTTATCAGTTTTTAACATATAAGCCTTTCGGAAGAATACCCGGACTGTGCACGCAAATCGAAGAAGGCTAAAATAAGGTTTTTGAGACCTCAAAACATAGAATTAGTTTCTAAAATATAAGATGACCTATCAGGTCATCACACATCTTCTGCTTTTCAAGATAGAAGTGCTCAAGGCCGCCCCGTACAAACCCTAATTGATATAAATACATCATAAAACATCCTTTTGAAGGGAGAGACACCACTTTAGGGTTATACAACACCTAAGGAGGTGAGAACACGCTAGGAACAGGGAGGAATATTCTACCACGAGTTTTTCCTTTCTTCTTCTTATTTTTCATTGTTGGTTATGATTTTTAGTATTGTAATTTTACATACTATTATGAGTAGCTAATTTCTTATCTAGAGTTTTGATGGAACCTTTTGGAGGATGAATTATTGTTATGTTTTAATATAATTTAGCTTTTGAATTTCTCTACTTGTTTAACTACATGCTTAATTCAGTTGCTGGGAGAGCTCTCAATTGACTATTCCTATTTAGTATGTATTGCTGGAAAAGGGTACACTTAGGTAATTGTTGGATAACATCACTCCTAACGTATGTAAAGAATCAATACAGAGGATTTAAAGGTGGGGTTAGGAATAACAAAACTTTGGTGCGATCTTAGTGAGCGATGAATTAGTGCTAGCTAGCGTAGTTCAAAAGACTAGAGTTGAGCGGTATCAAATTTTGGCGCCTTTGTCGAGGAACTAACGGTGTAGTTGTAGTTGAATTTATTGCTATGTTTCAAATTTTAACTTTTATTTTGTTTTTTAAAAATTTTATTTTATTCTACTGATTTGAGAAACATGACACCTTGAAATTATGGGAGTTTAGGTATTGGTAATTCTACTTTTGATCCTCATACATATTGTGAAGGAAATCACCCGTGGCAAAATTATCAATGTTTTTCCGAGAGCGGGTTATATGCACCAACTCAATCTTATGTGTGAAATATGTGCGATATGTATGGTGGTCAAGATAGTCACTTTTATGGTTGTTCTTGTATTTCTTATCCTCCCCAAACCCGTATAATGATGGTTATACTTTGTCTTGTGAAGTTAGTAGGAACAAAGAACTAGAGAAAGCTGACCTAAAAGAGATCAAAGATATGTTAAAGTACCTTGTGGAACAAAATGATAAGAAACAACTGCAGATAGAAAGGCAAGAGGCAATTATTCACAACTTGGACGCTCAAGTGAGTCAATTGGTTGAAGCTTTTAATGCTCAACAAGACAATGTTGTAGATTGTAATGACTTGGCCAGTCGTTTTGAGTGTATTAACCCCGATCCCCTATTTACCATTTTTCCCGTATCTGTTTCAGCTTATGTGACTTGCTGGGAGGTCTTGTTTTTTATTTCGGAATATTTTCGGACACTTAGTCCCTAAAACAGAAGCTTAAGTCTTAGGATTTTGACCGTAGTTGGAAGTGTGTGAAGACGACTCCAAAATTGAGTTCCGTCGGTTCAGTTAGCTCCGTTGAGTGATTTTGAACATAGAAGCGTGTCTGGACTGTGAATTTGAGGTCTGTAGTTAATTTAGGCTTGAAATGGCGAAAGTCGAATTCTAGAAAGTTTGATCGGGGGGTTGACCTTTTGATATCAGGGTCAGATTCCAATTTCGGAAGTTAGAATAGGTCCGTAATGTTGAATATGACTTGTGAGAGAAATTTGAGGTCAATCGGACGTGGTTTGGTAGGTTTCGGCGTCGTTTGTAAAATTTGAAAGTTTAGAAGTTCTTTAGGCTTGAATCCCGGTGTAATTGGTGTTTTGGTGTTGTTTTGAGTGATTCGAAGGCTCTACTAAGTTCGTATGATATTTTGGGATGTATTGGTATGTTTGGTTGAGGTCCCGGGGGCCTCGGATTAGTTTCGGGTGGTTAACGGATCATTTTTGGACTTGTCTTGATAACTGAAGTTTTGGTTTCACGAGGTTCTGGTTTTCTTACACGCAATCACAGGGATTCATTCACCATCGCGTAAGCTTATTTGGGGCAGAGGTGAGTTTGTTATATGCGATAGCAGAGTTAGGAACGCGATCGCGTATGTGCACAGGAGGGGAGGTGTGGCCAATGCTCTATGCGATCGCGTGAGGCAGGATGCGATTGCGTAGGTATGAGAGGCAGTGATCCGCGATCGCGTGGGTGATTCCGCGATCACATAGGGTAAAAATGCGGGGCAGCATAGTTGTGCTTCGTGATCGCGAGAAATGTTCCGCGATCGCGATGAAGGATATCTGGGCAGGCATTATTAATTTCAAAAACGAGGGTTTGAACCCACTTTTTCATATTTTGAGTTAGAGACCACGCAATTGGGTGATTCTTGAAGGTATTTCCGTAGAGTTGATTGGGGTAAGTGATTCTTACTTGGTTTTGGTTAAATCCCATGATTTCGTCTTTAATTTTACCATCTAATTTGTGATTTGGGGTGAGAAATTGGGAAAAAAGAGGAAGAACTCTTGAGTTGGAATTTTGAGGTTTTGAATGGGATTTTGTTATCGGATTTGAGTAAATTTGGTATGGTTAGACTCGTGAGTGAATGAACTTTCAGGTTTTGTGTTTTTTCGGATTTCGAGGCATGGGCTCGGGAGCCAGGTTCGGGCCAATTTTGGATTTTTGGCTATAATTTAGTACTTTTCTTGTGGAATTGATCCCTTTAGACTATATTGATTGTATTGTTCTACTTGTGGCTAGATTCAGGAAGTTTGGAGACCGATTTGAGAGGCAAAGGAATTTCGGAGTAGAGATTTGCTCGGTTTGAGGTAAGTAACAGTCTTAAATCTGGTTTTGAGGGTATGAAACCCCGAGAATTTGTATAATGCGAATATTTGGAGGTGACGCACATGCTAGGTGACGGGCGTGCAAGCATGCACCGTGAGGGATCGGGACTTTGTCCGTCCCGTGAGACTGTAAAGTCGAATAGCCATTGTTATTACTTGTTTTCCTTGTCTTTGAGCAATTGACTGCCTTTCATGTTAGAAACCATGCTTAGGCCATATGATATCACTATTGGGACCCGCAACGGTCATATACTTGTTGAATTGACTGCTAATTGATGTCTCGTACTCTGTCACAGTCTTACTTGTGTGTTATATCTCGGTTTCCTCTCATTTCTTATTGATACTTGTTGTATTTTCTGTTTGGGCTGGTTATTATGTTATTTTGTGAGCCCGAAGGGCTCGAGAGGTTAGTGACTAAGATAGGGCCTGAGTGCCGAGCTGCAAGCTGTGAGGTATATGGATCGGGTTGCATGCCGCAACAAGCCTTCGGACTATATATATAGATCGGGTTGTATGCCGTAATGATATTGGATCGGGTTGCACACCGCAACAATATTGGATCGGGTTGTATGCCGCAATAATATTGGATTAGGATGCACGCTGTAGCAATATAGTGCTTGGGCTGAAGGAGCCCCCCAGAGTCTGTACACCCCCAGTGAGCGCATGTACCTATCGAGAGTGTGTATTGAGGGATGTGAGTCGAGGGTATGAGTTGTTGAGATGAGTTGAGTGACTGCTGCCTTGAGAGGCTGCACTTGCTTTTATTTATTGTTGCACTCAGTTGCTATCTGATATTGTTGTGAAATTTCTGGAAGATTCATATCTGTTTTACTTGAGCTCGAACTGATTTGACTTATACCACCGTATTTGAAAACATGTTCACTCTTTACTGAAAATATTTGAAATGATCTGCATTACTATAGTTTGTCACTGCTACTCAGTTCCTTATTTAATTTTGTTACTTGCTGAGTTGGTTGTACTCATGCTACACCCTGCACTTCATGTGCAGATCCAGGTGCATATGGTTCTGACGGTCATTGAGTTCATGAGAAAGCTGATTATCGGAGACTTATGAGGTAGCTACTGGCGTCCGCAGTCCTTGTTTCTCCTTTCTTGTTATCATTCTCTCTTGTACTGGCATTTGGTACAGACTATAGTAGACTCTGTTTCTAGATTGGTTGTTAGATTCTCGTAACTCAGTGACACCCCAATGTCGGGCTATTTTTCCGCACTTATGTTTTATTTGGGTTTTGCCCCCTTTTCTATAAAAGACTCCGGTTATTTTAAATGTCTTAATTTATTTCTGTTGAATTTTGAAAGTGTTTTGGAAATGTCGGCTTGCCTAGTATCACGATAGGTGCCATCACGACGGGTTAGGGTTTTGGGTGGTGACATAGATAGTAGCCAAAAACAGCGTGAATTAGATGCAAAAATTGAGGTGCTAATAGAGGAGGTCAGAGTAGAACACCATAAATCTATCCAACTAGAATTGTCGGATGCTGATGTTGAAAAAGTAATGATAGAGTCAGCCAAAGACATTGAAGATAAAAATTTAGTTGACTCTAGTGTGATTAGTGTTGAGGATGACAAAAATATTAAAGTTCAGGTATTTGAGCGCGTTGGACCTCATTCCAAATACTTCTCTACATTATGTTCGGATGGTGAAATGGGCGTGGATCCTTACTAGCATAAAACGGAGTTCAATGAAGAAGTAGATGAGCCTTATATTTTGAAAATTTTAGGTCCGTCTAGGCAAAGTGACACTCCTCGGTCAAGAGCCAAAAAGTACATGAGAATTTATTTGATTTTTGGCTCGCAAGAATTTGTATCGCCCCAAGAGAATAATCACAATCTTGAATCAAAACTTGGGGTTCAATTCATAAGCTCGAGGTGGAAGCAAAAAGTAGTTCACATCATGTCGCGATATTAAATCGGGCGCTTATTGGGAGGCAACCCAACTTTAATGCTTTCATTTATTTTTAGTTTTTTTCAATTATTTCCGTTATTGTGTTATTTTTGTAGTGTCTTTTTTTTATTTTCTAGGAGCATGGGAAGCAAAGTCATTGGAAGAAATCAAAAGCAAGTGAGATGGTTAGAACTAAGTGTGGGGTGCCCTCAAAAAGAGCCAAGTCTGGGGGTAGTCTGAATACTCCATGAGATGTTAATGCTTCGGCTTTTGGCCTACTAGGGAGTTTCTTTTACCCTTTTGTATTTAAGGGTGTATATTGGGGACAATGCATAATTTGAAGTGTGGGGTGAAGAGACATACTATTTGGGTAATTTCCTATGTTATTTTAGTTGTGTTGGAAAAAATAAAAAATAAAAAAATACTTTGGTGGAAATAATCCCTCTTGGTTTTTCTTATGGCCACGGCTCGTTTCAAGGGATGACTCTTTGAACCAGGCAGTAGTAGAGTCTTGCTGATCGATACGGAGACGTCTGTACTTATCTTTGAGAGGCTGCAGAACATTTAGGAGACTCCACATTCTTGATTCTTGTCGTGCAAATCTGTTGATTCTAGTAACTAAATATCTGTTGTTTCATTCTCTCGTAGATGGTGAGGACTCCTACTACCGGGCAGGACGGATAGCCACCAGTACCATTAGCCAGGGCCGCGATAGGCTGAGGTCATGGTAGGGGCATAGGTGCAGCTCGCAAAATAGCTGGGGCAGTACCTATAGGTCCACCAGTTGCCCCAGATCAGGACCAGATTCTAGTTGTTGATGCACCAGCTCAGGAACCACCTGTGCATGTTGTGATTCCAGGCCTTCAGGAGGCCTTAACTCAGATTCTGATCGCGTGTACCAATCTTGCTCATGCGGTCTCTGCTCCGGCTGCAGCAGCCACTTCTCAGGCTGGGGGACGTGCTCAAACTCCCGCTGCCCGCACACCAGAGCAGGTGGTACAGGGATTCCAGACACCGGGGGCACCCCCAACCTAGCCGGTTGTAGCTTCTCAGGACTATGTGGTCCCTGCTATGCTTGCGGATGATCAGCGTATATTGGAAAGGTTTAGGAGACTCCAGCCTCTATCTTTCAGTGGTGCAGAGGGAGAGGATGCACAGGGTTTCTTGGACAGGTGTCAGAGGATACTCCGCACGGCAGGTATTCTGGAGACTAGTGGGGTCTCATCCACTACCTTTAAGTTCTCCGGGGCTACATTTAGTTGGTGAGAGGCTTACGAGAGGCGTAGGATAGTCGGCGCATCGCCCCTTACCTGGGAGCAGTTCTCCGTTATCTTTCTGGAGAAGTTCGTGCCTCAATCCCTCAAAGAGGAGTTGCGCAGACAATTTGAGAACGTTCGTCAGGGTGATATGTCTGTGACGCAGTATGAGATGTGATTCTCGGAGTTGGCCTGTAATGCTATCTAGTTGGTTCCCACAGACAGGGAGAGGATCGGGAGGTTTATAGATGGCCTCACTTATCAACTACGATTGCTTATGACCAGAGAGAGAGTGTCCGATGCTACTTTTGATGAGGTTGTCGACATTGCTCGTCAAATTGAGATGGTTCATAGTTAGGAGAGGGTTGGTAGGGAGTCCAAGAGGCCTTGTGGACGGGGAGGATTTAGCGGTGCTCCTTCTAGGGTTCAATTTCAGCATGGTAGAGGTCGTCCTTTAAGACATGCTCAAACGGCTCGTCCAGGTCACCGTGGTGCATCATCTGGCAATGGTTCTCACAATTATCAGCAGGTTTGTTCATCTCTCGGTGCCCTCCCAATGCAGAGCTCATCCCATGATCCATCGGGTTAGGGTTTGCCTATGCTAGGTCCTTCTGCTAGTTATCCCGGTACGCGGAGCTCCCTTCAGTCCCCTACACCAGCACCGGGGAGTTGTTATGATGAGTGTGGGGAGTTTGGTCACATGAGGAGAGAGTCTCCCCGTATAGTGGGAGGTCCAGCTCCGCAGAGGAGCCAGTCTGTGTCATCAGCACCAGCCCTTCCACCACCCGCTCAGCCAGCTCGGGTTGGAGCCCAGTCAGCTAGGGGTCGCTCGAGAGGGGGAGGCCGATCAGGGGGCGGCCAGGCCCATTTCTATGCTCTCCCTACCAGACCAGATGACATTGCTTTGGATGCTGTGATTACAGGTATTGTCACAGTTTGCCATAGAGATGCCTCTGTATTATCTGACCCTGGTTTCACTTATTCATATGTGTCCTCGTATTTTGCTCATTATCTAGATATGCCCCGTGAGTCTCTAGTTTCATCTATTCATGTATCCACTCATGTGGGTGATACTATTATTGTGGACCGCGTATATCGGTCATATGTGGTAACAATTGGGGGTCTAGATACCAGAGTGGATCTTTTGCTACTCAGTATGGTCGATTTTAACATGATTTTATGTATGGATTGGTTGTCTCTATGTCATGCTATTCTAGATTGTCACGCTAAGACCGTCAAGTTGGCGATGCCGGGATTGGTGAGGGTTGAGTGGAGCGGCTCTATAGACTATGTTCCTAGTAGAGTGATTTCTTACTTGAAAGCTCAGCGGATGGTTAAGAAACGTTGTCTATCTTATCTGGTCTTTATGAGGGATGCTATTGATTCTGTTTCGGTGGTGTGAGATTTTTTGGATGTGTTTCCTGTAGACCTGCCGGGCATGCCAC
The DNA here is from genome assembly GCA_000715115.1 of Nicotiana otophora. Taxonomy (NCBI): domain Eukaryota; kingdom Viridiplantae; phylum Streptophyta; class Magnoliopsida; order Solanales; family Solanaceae; genus Nicotiana; species Nicotiana otophora. The sequence continues at coordinate 75,851 of AWOL01S0022709.1, forward strand.
CCGACAAAGATATTGATTTCGGTATTGATTTGGTGTCGGGCATTCAGCCCATTTCTATTCCACCGTACCGTATGGAACCGGCTGAGTTGAAGGAGCAGCTTCAGGAACTCCTTGATAAGGAGTTTATTTGGCCTAGCGTGTCACCTTGGGGTGCACCAGTTCTATTTGTGAAGAAGAAGGATGGTACTATCAGAATGTGCATTGATTATAGATAGTTGAACAAGGTCACAGTCAAGAACAAGTATCCTTTGACGTGTATTGATGATTTGTTTGACCAGCTTCAGGGAGCGATGGTGTTCTCCAAGATTAATTTGAGGTCAGGGTATCACCAGCTAAAGATTCGGGATTCGGATATTCTTAAGACAACTTTGAGGACCCGATATGGCCGTTATGAGTTCCTTGTGATGTCTTTTGGGCTGACCAACGCCCCAACAGCGTTCATGCATCTGATGAACAGTATGTTTCAAGAGTATTTGGACCCGTTCGTCATTGTATTCATTGATGATATCCTGGTGTACTCTCATAGCCAGGAGGAGCATGACTAGCATCTGAGGATTGTGTTACACCGACTGGGGGGAGAAGCTTTATGCAACGTTCTCTAAGTGTGAGTTTTAGCTCGGTTTAGTGGCGTTTTTAGGACACGTGGTGTCCAGTGAGGGTATTCAGGTGGATCCGAAGAAGATAGAGGCGGTGTAGAGTTGGCCCAGATCATCCTCAGCCACGAAGATTAGGAGCTTTCTTGGTTTGGCGGGCTATTACCGTCATTTTATGGAGGGTTTTTCATCTATTGCATCACCCTTGACCAGATTGACCCAGAAGGGTGCTTCTTTCAGGTGGTCGGAGGAGTGCGATGAGAGCTTTCAGAAGCTCAAGACTGCTTTGACCACGACTCCAATTCTAGTTCTATCATCAGCTTCTGGTTCTTACACAGTGTATTATGATGCCTCACAGATCGGCATAAGGTGTGTTCTGATGCAGGAGGGTAGAGTGATTGCTTATGCTTCACACCGATTGAATCCCCATAAGAAGAACTATCTTGTCCACGATCTTGAGTTAGCAGCTATTGTTCACGCCTTGAAGATTTGGCAGCACTATTTGTACGGTGTTCATTATGAGATTTACACAGATCATCAGAGTTTGCAGCATCTGTTCAAAAAGAAGGATCTTAACTTGCGTCAGCGGAGGTGATTGGAGCTTCTTAAGGACAATGATATCACCGTTTTGTACCATCCCGAGAAGGCTAATGTGTTGGCCGATGCCTTGAGTCGTCGGGCGGAGAGTTTGGGAAGCTTAGCATATCTTCCAGCAAGAGAGAGTCCATTGGCATTAGATGTTCAGGCCTTAGCTAGTCAGTTTGTTAGATTGGATGTTTCTGAGCCGAGTCGAGTATTGGCTTGTGTGGTCTCTCGGTCTTCTCTTTATGATCATATCAAGGAGCGTCAGTATGAAGACCCCCATCTGCTTGTCCTTAAGGACACGGTCCAGCACGGTGATGCAAATGAGGTCACTATTGGGGATGATGGTGCATTGAGGATGCAAGGCAGGCTATGTGTGCCCAATATAGATTGTTTGCGTGAGTTGATTCTCTAGGAGGCTCACAGTTTGCGGTATTCTATACATCCGGGTGCCGCGAAGATGTATCAGGACTTGAGATAATATTACTGGTGGAGGAGAATAAAGAAGGACATAGTAGAGTATTAGCTCGGTGCCTAAATTGCCAGCAGGTGAAGTATGAGCATCAGCGACCAGGTGGGTTGCTTCAGAAATTAGAGATTCCAGAGTGGAAATGGGAGCGAATCACTATGGATTTCATTGTTGGGCTTCAACAAACTCAGCGAAAGTTTGATGCATTTTGGGTGATTGTTGACCGGCTGACCAAGTCAGCTCATTTCATTCATGTGATGACTACCTATTCTTCCGAGGAGTTGGATCGAGTGTATATCTGCGAGATCGCCAGGCTTCATGGCGTACTAGTATCTATCATCTCTGACCGGAGTATGCAGTTTACATCACGGTTCTGGAGGGCCGTACAGCATGAGTTGGGTACTCGGGTGGAGTTGAGCACAGCATTTCACCCTCACACGGATGGATAGCCCGAGCACACTATTTAGAGATTAGAAGATATGCTTTGTGCGTGTGTGATGGAGTTTGGGGGTTCATGGGATCAGTTCTTGCCTCTAGCGGAGTTTACTGACAATAATAGTTACCAGTCGAGCATCCATATGGCACCATATGAGGCTCTGTATGGTAGGCGGTGTAGGTCTCCAGTGGGTTGGTTCGAGACGGGCGAGGCTAGATTACTGGGCATAGACTTGGTTCAGGATGCTCTGGAGAAGGTTAGGGTAATTCAAGATATACGACGCACAACTTAGTCCAGGCAGAAGAGTTATGCGGATTGGAAGGTTTGCGATGTTGCATTTATGGTTAGGGAGCGGGTATTGCTCCGGGTGTCACCCATGAAGGGTGTTATGAGGTTTGGAAAGAAAGGCAAGATGAGCTCGAGGTTTATCGGTCCATTTGAGGTATTGCGACATGTTGGGGAGGTTTCTTATGAGCTTGCCTTGCCTCCCAGCCTAGCAGGAGGTCATCCAGTATTTCATGTTTCTATGCTCCGAAAGTATCACGGCAATCCGTCTCACGTATTGGATTTTAGCTCAGTTCAGTTGGACAAGGATTTATCTTATGTTGAGGAGCCAGTGGTGATCTTAGATAGGCAGGTTCAGAAGCTAAGGTCGAATAATATTGATTCTATGAAGGTTCAGTGGAGAGGTCGGTCGGTCGAGGAGGCGACTTGGGAAACCGAGCATGATATGCACAACCGTTATCCTCGTCTTTTCACTACTTCAGGTATGTCTCTATGCTCATTCGAGGACGAATGATTATTTTAAGAGGGTGAGGATGTAACGACCCGGCCAGTTGTTTTGAGTGTATTAGCCCCGATACCCTATTTACTATTTTCCCCGTATCGGTTTCTACTTATGTGACTTGCTGGGAGGTTTTATTTTTTATTTCGGAGTGTTTTGGGAAACTTAGTCCCTAAAATGGAAGCTTAAGTCTTAGGATTTTGACCGTAGTCGAAAGTGTGTGAATACAACTTCGGAATAGAGTTTCGTCGGCTACGTTAGTTCTGTTGGGTGATTTTGGACTTAGGAGCGTGTCTGGACTGTGAATTTGAGGTCTGTAGCTAATTTAGGCTTGAAATGGTGAAAGTCAAATTTTGGGAAGTTTGACCGGGGGGTTGACTTTTTGATATCGGAGTCGGATTCTGATTTCGGAAGTTAGAATAGGTCCGTAATGTTGAATATGACTTGTGTGCAAAATTTGAGGTCAATCGGACGTGATTTGGTAGGTTTTGGCGTCGTTTGTGGAATTGGTGTTTTGATATTGTTTTGAGTGATTCGAAGGCTCGACTAAGTTCGTATGATGTTTTGGGATGTGTTTGTATATTTGGTTGAGGTCCCCGGGGCCTCGGGTGAGTTTCGGGTGGTTAACAGATCATTTTTGGACTTGGCTTGATAGTTGAAGTTCTGGTTTCTGTAGGTTATGGTTTCCTTGTACGCGATTGTAGAGATTCATTCGCGATCGCGTAAGCTTATTTGGGGCAGAGGTGAGTTTGTTCTATGCGATCATAGAGTTAGGAACGCGATCGCGTATGTGCGCGAAGATGTGTTTCGCAAACGCGTGGCTAAGATCGCCTTCGCGTTGTAGGATTTGAGCAGGAAGGGAGGTGTGGCCAATGCTCTATGCGATCGCGTGAGGCAGGATGCGATCGCGTAGGTATGAGAGGCAGTGATCTGTGATCGCATGGGTGATTCCGCGATCGCGTAGGGTAAAAATGTGGGCGGCATAATTGTGCTTCGCGATTGCGAGGAATGTTCCGCGATCGCGATGAAGGATATCTGGCCAGGCATTATTAATTTCAAAAACGAGGGTTTGAACCCATTGTTGCATATTTTGAGCTAGAGACCACGGAATTGGGTGATTCTTGAAGGGATTTTCGTGGAGTTGATTGGGGTAAGTGATTCTTACTTGGTTTTAGTTAAATCCCATGATTTCATCTTTAACTTTATCATCTAATTTGTGATTTGGGGTGAGAAATTGGGAAAAAAGAGGAAGAACTCTTGAGTTGGGATTTTGAGGTTTTGAATGGGATTTTGTTATCGAATTTGAGTAAATTTGGTATGGTTAGACTCGTGAGTAAATGGGCTTTCGGGTATGTGTTTTTTGTCGGATTTCGAGGCGTGGGCCAGGGAGCCGGGTTCGGGCCAGTTTCAGATTTTTGGCTATAATTTAGTACTTTTATTGTGGAATTGATTTAGCCTATATTGATTGTATTGTTCTACTTGTGGCTAGATTCGGAACGTTTGGAAACCGATTTGAGAGGCAAAGGCATTTCGGAGTAGAGATTTGCTCGGTTTGATGTAAGTAACAGCCTTAAATCTGGTTTTGAGGGTATGAAACCCCGAGAATTTGTATAATGTGAATATTTGGAGGTGACGCACATGCTAGGTGACGGGCGTGCAAGCATGCACCGTGAGGGATCGTGACTTGGTCCGTCCCGTGAGACTGTAAAGTCGAATAGCCATTGTTATTACTTGTTTTCCTTATCTTTGAGCAATTGACTGCCTTTCATGTTAGAAACCATGCTTAGGCCATATGATATAACTGTTAGGACCCGCAGCGGTCGTATACTTGTTGAATTGACTGCTAATTGTCGTCTCGTACTCAGTCACAGTTTTACTTGTGTGTTATATCTCTGTTTCCTCTCATTTCTTGTTTATACTTGTTGTGTTTTCTATTTGGGCTGGTTATTATGTTATTATATGAGCCCGAGGGACTGGAGAGGTTAGTGACTGAGATAGGGCCTGAGTGCCGAGCTGCGAGCTATGAGGTATATGGATC
>AWOL01S0022717.1:13801-36805 GCA_000715115.1 Nicotiana otophora
AAGAACTCGACAGATTCTTATGAGCAATATTAACCCTGTCAACCAATAAGCTAGATAAATTAGTCGGTCAATTCAATTGAAGAATACAATAGGATTGTTAGATAGCCCATAACCCTAGATCGTTTTTCTTACATTGATATCATAAAAAATCTGCTCTTTCTCTGTTCAAAGTTCATTATTTATATTTTCTTATTTAATTAGTTTAGAATAAAATATTTTTAGGTTTAATTCTTGTTTAGATAATTAGGATAGTCTAATTTAGTTAATAGTTAATCATAAGTCCTCGTGGGTTCGACATCCGACTTTTAGTCACTTTATTACTTGACGACCGCGTATACTTGCGTGAGTGTGTTTGGTCGCAACAGTCACCCAGTCCAAAACCCATACTAGACCAACAACCACCTGCTACTTCCTCTCCAACCCAATCGAGTTCTGATTCTCACTGCAGTTACAAGATTCAGAACCCCAAATGATTCGTTACCGCAACCTCTCCTTCTGACTCGCCGAACAAAATGGCAGAAGCTGAAACAGTGCACGGAGATAAAGGTCAAGAAGTTTCTAGTCATAAGTCTGGGGAGAGTGATGAAGCCCAACAGGATGTGATTCATTGTAGTGAAGCCTCAGCAATGCCTATTTCAAGCTTTGATTTGAATATTGTCAACCCTACAGGTAAAGTTCCTATTGTACCCTTTGATTCTACTTTAGGGGGTAAATGAATAGAAAGCCATTGAGAACATGTTGTTAATAGCTGTAGAGGGAGGTTTGGTTGGTGGTTATGAGGGTGTTAATGAGACCATTGGGTATCAGGGGAAAGGTGAAGGTCATCGGGAAGAGGGTAGGGAATTGGTGCCCCTTGAAAATCTGGCACCTGGTAGTACTACTGGGGGAAACAATGAGGGACCTGATCTCTCAGCCCCTGAGGAGCCATATGCTCCTAACTGGGATGAAACTCCCTACTCTTCGAAAGAGCTCCAGGTTAGTACTGATCCTACTCCCTCTCCTCACTTTTATGCTCAGCCGTTAAACATAGTATTTCCTGAGATGAGATCTCTTTCCGAGGAAGAAAAGCAAAACAGTGAGAAGGATTATGACAATGTGTTTGTTGCAAACTTTATTGCGGCTAGGAGTAGAAGGCCTTATCCCAAAGAGCCCACTCTTAAAAGACCTACTACTAGAGTGCATAATAAGGAAGCCCTTGAATCTATTTTGAAGAAAAATAAAGAAGAGAAGAAAAGGAGGAGGCTGGTGAAAGGGGGAAAGCTGGTGAATGAGAAAGAAGTGCTTCCAGCACTTGTTGTCAATGTTGACAATGAAGAGGTGAATGAGTAACCTGCTTCCTTAATTCGTAGGTCATCTAAAAGACATGTAATTCCAAAACCCAGGAGAGAGCCATCTGTGAATGCTGTGGAAGTGGAAAATATTGAGGTAGATAAGTCTGGTAAGAAGATGTCTGAGAAGTTTTGTGAGAAATTGTCTGAGAACTCCGCAACGAAAGAGAAAAGTGTGAGAAATTTGTGTAAAAGAAGGCTGGTGAAAATGAGGAACCTGGTTCCTCCAAGAAGGCCAAGGTGGTTGTGGCCAAGGATGAAGGATGAGAAAACCTAAGGAAACAGAGGTTGTTGTGTGGCAAAACATTTTCTCATGATATTCTCAACATGATAGGGATGCGCCAACTGGTTGATATTTGTGAATTTCAATAGTGGACACACTTGTTCACCAATGAGAGCCCTAAGGTGTATGAGGAAGAAGTGCATAGCTTCTACGCAGACATGTTCACAGTGGAAGAGGATAACTTTTGTTTGAAGGTCAACGACGTAGACTTTGTGATTAATGAGGCTATGTTGGGGATCATTTTGGGAGTGCCTACTGAAGGAATATCATCCATTGAGGGGACTTGTTCTCCCAATTTCAAAAGTGTCATTTTGAAGGATGATGCACTACAACAAGGGGAACGAGTGCACAAGAAGGCCCACCTTCCAGTGTATCAACGGTTGTTCGAGATGGTGAACAAGATTTTGCTTCCACGTGTAGAAAGGTGTTCCATTATGTCAAGAGCAGGCATGTTCCTAATGGAAGAATTGGATTCCTACACTACTATCAATCTGCCTGGACTCATGACAGAGCACATGAAAAAAGCGGCCGATTTTAAGAATGGTAATCATGGGTTGCCCAACGGGTTCTTACTCACCAAGGTTTTTAACTTCTTCAAAGTCCCTTTGGGAAAAGCAACAGTGGGAACTCGCAAGCAAACCTTCTCCATAACCACGTTAGATGAGTGTGAGTGCATTGATAAGAAAGGAGGGGTTGGCAGCAATTTCACTATTTCTTAATTGATTGATGCTCAGAATGCTGCCAATGAAGAGATAAGGAATTTGAAGGCATGGAATGTTATTCTTGAAGGGCAGCATAGTCAGGCCCTAGAGGCACCTAGAGGCACCTAGTTCCAGCAAAGCACAAGGCATAGAGATTGCCTGTCTGGCCAAGTAAAATGCAGATTTCAGGAAACAGGTCGAGGACCTGTAGCAGCTGCTTCTTAACGAGCAAGTGTCTGCAAATGACCGAATGGATATTCTCCTCAGAAACCTTGACTCTTCATCCATTCTTCCCCCTTCTAGTGCTCCTTGAAACAGTTCCCTTCCCAATGTCTAGTTAATTGTTGTTTGTCCTCTATCTTGGTCCCCTTGTTTTGTTTTTGGTGGCTGGTACTTTTTAAGTTGTTTTGATTTGTACATGGTTGTGTAACAATGGTACTACTATTTATGTTCTATTTTCCCTAAAATAACTTAGTATTCTGTCTTTTTACTATGCATATTATACTGTTATGCTCTGCTTTTAGTCATGTTTGTGTGCATACATGTGTCGTGAATTAACTACGTTGGACTTCTTTTTGCTTATTATTTGTGGATATTATTTTTATGATACCAAAAGGGGAAAAATTAACTAAGAGGGGGAACATGTTCAGGAGGAAGTACATGAAATATTGTATGGCTTTCTGGTTCTCAGAGGGAATTTCAATTATAAGTTTGTCATCATCAAAAAGGGAAAAATTGATAAGTTATGTGCCTTGTTATGTTTTGATGATCTAACAATCTTAATGATAAGAACCATATCGGGAACCTGTTCCATATCCTTAAGGTGCCAAAACACAACAACTTTCAAATCGGGCACAAGTTCCAACAACTAGAATCAAGGAGACGACATGGGGAACAGATGGGTATTAGTTCCCCTGCATACTGTACCAATCAACTGCTCACAGCTATAAAGTCGTTGCAACTGTTCCTCTGCACACACACAACAATATGAACAGTGCAGTAATCACCTTATGGGGAATACCTTGTACCGGATATTTACTTGGATCATCCAAGTGACATCACTTGGATACTATTAACATGAAGCAATAAATTAAACATACACTTGCACATCCGAGAATTAATCAAGTTTCCTCTCAAGTGCGTTTTCATCTTGCAAGTGACTTCCAAGCTTTAAGAACAAAGAACAACATAACAAAGGACTAGTTTCCAGCATTGTGTTATTACATGTCCTTAGTTGTGTTGCACCTTTGTTAGAGTGATTTACTTGTAATTCCTACTTAGCTTAGCTAGAAGCATTGTGTAGGAATCATTTGTAAAATCATAAACCTTGTGTTTATGTCTTGGTTAGAGTTAGTCGGGTGGTGAGCTTTGTAATAGAGTTATTACAAAGAGGCTTGTAATATAGTTATTACAAGTGAGTGAGATATTAAGAGTTTAATTCCTAGGTTATAATAGGTTGTAATCTAAAAATGCTCGGTTAGTAATTGGAATCATATAGTAGTCTAGCTATTCACGCCGATGTCAGAACGTTTCCCCAATATTGTCCATTAATACTATTCTTTCTCCAAGAACCGGGCTATAAAAAAGGAAACTTACAAAAATGTTCCAAATAAGTCTCAACTTACCAACCTCTAGCCACTAGCCAAGCGCATCTAAATATTAGAAAAAAAAATAAATAAATAAGGTTCTTTCTCTCAAAACATCACATGCAAAAATCTCCTTCATATTTTTAAGTGTGATTAGCAACATTAGATGCAAGACGGAAAGAAAATTTTATGGATGAGATAGCAAATAAGGTGATGAATACAAAAACAAAATACAATATTCCAAAAATCTAAGCAGAAAAGGAACTGTTTCAATGGGTATAGTTGAAATTCATTGAAAACATATAGATAAGTCAATATATAAAATTTGAAAAAGATTGGAGGTGATTTGGACTGGTTTTCTATCAAAATTCGTAATTAAATCGAGTTCAAAAATGTATTCTACGACACATGTATCAAACATGTATCACACATGTATCTCACACGCAGGTATACATGTGATACTCAATTGATACAAATATGATACATATGTGATACACATAGTATTTTTTTATGTTCAGTTTTTACTTCGAAATTTTAATTCAAACCACCTCAAAACTTCACCAAATCATCCCAAAACTGAGATTCAAGCTCCTTAAGACTTACCATTCTATTCTAATAACACCCCACTCAAAAGAAAGCAAACATTTGTCCTTTTTTTGCTACAAATAGCTAATTGCTAATATTAGTAATATTTTATGAATTGACCAGTTTTTGTAATGAGCTACTTATAAATTGACATAGCCGGTAGTTTCCCAAAAATATATTTCAATCCCAAAATCTTAAACTTAGCAGCATAAGGTATGGGCTTAGGGCCCTCTTTTTATTTATTCAAAATTACTACCTTGCTAATTAGTATGTGTAATTATAATTAAGCCCATTAATAAATTATTTGTTACACTATTTTATATATTATAATTAAATTTTCTTTCACTAGTTTAGTATTTGACACAATAGGTATAAATAAGATTAATTCTCCAATTTCACAATTAATAAGTATTTAAAAGTATTCTGGATTATTACATCTTGCTCCTCACATGGTAAAATCATTTAGTAATTTTTATTTTGCTAGATTTTAAACGGTATTTTGCTATGATTTTCTTCTCACTTTGTTGATTCGTGGTCACCATGGCGGAGCCATCTTAGGTGAAGGATGGTCTAGTGCACACCCTTCGCAGGAAAATTATGTGGTGTACATAGGTTTAATGTTAGGTATGATGAGTGTATATTTAATTTCCATACCCTTAACACAATCGAGAAAACAATTTGCACACTTTTCGCTAAATTTCTGGCTCCGCCACTAATGGCCACACGCACTATGAATATTCATCTTTAAATTCAAAATGAAAAACATTAACTATGTTGTTTACTTGAGTACGTAAATGATTCTCCCTAGCCAATTTGTCTTCTAACGTTGTCCAAGCGAAATTCTTCGTTTTTTTGTTGTGTAAATGACATTTTCAAGCTTTCATCGTATATTTGCTGGTTCACTGGTTCAGCCTTGCTACTTCACGGTGCCCAAACGTGAAAAAGGATGCCTATTTTTCATCTTTATAACCACGTATGCTATTCTATGAATCATATGAATAGATGAAAAAGGATGTCCTTTATCACCACAAAAGCCTAAAAGACCTCTTGATTCCAAGGGATAAGAATCCTGATCAAAATGTTTTTATAACCACTTATAACCACACAAGTTGTATTCACTGCATATTTGAATACAAATGATACAAGTTGGTAATAATTAAACAATAGCTACGAATTATAATTAGGCAAAAAATAGTTACTATGCTCTAAATTATAGTGTTTTATGAAAATTCCTCAAAGAAAAATTGAGTCACCTTTATTGCTACACTAAATAAGCTTCTCTTGTATCAAGGCTGATTTAACATTTGATAGTGTCGGGCTAAGTCAACCAAATAACATAGCGATATTATCATCTTTGGGTCAAGCTCGCATTATTTTTTCTAAAAAGGTCTCACACAATTAACAGATCACTATACTTTATATGTAAGCTTTCAATCTTTTTAGCTATCAATGTGAGACTTTGTTCGCACACCCAACAATCTCCCCTTCGAACTAAGTTCCATGTAGCAATCCACAGGTTAATTTTCGAGATTCGTTATGTGCCGCCCAATAGATATTATCTTTTTAACTAATAATGTAGTTTTTTTAAAAAGAAAATAAGAAATTGTCACTTCAATTTCACATAGTCGTATATTCTTGATTTAATATTTCTTTTTTTTTACTTCCTTTCCCTTTGATTTTCTTTAGTTCCCTTTTGTTGGAATTGTTGCTCCTTTGATGATTCGAACACCGATCCTGAGTTGTAGGTGCAAGGTGCGGTCCATCTAAGCAACCACTCTTGTGGAGGTTCAATTTTTCTCTTAGAGAGCTAAGAATATTCTATACAAAGGAGATGGTGTTGTTTTTTATGAGTGCATGTCACAATCAATTATTGAGATGCACAGAAGAGGAAAGAAAGAATATTTAGTTTATTTTATCCGTTTGGAAACCTAAGAATAAACTATTTGCTGGATACCCTCTTGAGTTTTTTGTGGCAATAAATTAATAGCAGAGATCTGTCAATCCAATTTAGCACGAGACTTTTTCCATCTCCCTTTTATTTAATAAAAAAAGAAATAGTATTGTCCTTATCAGTTTACGCGTATTTTAATTATTTTATTAAGCAATTGCTATCTTTTAGTGATATATGTACTGAGTAACTTTGCATACCAAAACCTAAGCAAATTGGAAGAAATCGGATGCGGAATCAAGAAACTTTTTTATGGATTCTGAACTTATTATCGAACATATAACTCGTTTTAGTTTGTGGATTCACAATTAAATATTTATACACATTTAATGGATTTGCAAATACAAACACAGAAAATATTGGGTTCTTTCGAACTCGGTAGCTACTATTATAGTGTCACGTCCCAGACTATTCCCTAGATATGATTGGCACCCAACTAACACCACCTGCCAGGCGAACCCATTTCTCATATGTTTAACTATTTACACAAATACTCAGAGAAAAATAAGTGCTGGTCTAAAAGCATTTTTAGTAATTAAAGACGAAATAGTTGTCAACCAATTCCTTAGTCAATTGATAGAAATATCAACAATCACTCAAATAATAATACTCTAGTTCAAATCTCACACTAAGACCATGGAGCATCTAACATAGTAACATGAGTTTAATTCTCTTTGGGGTATGCAAACCCCAAAGAGAAAAAAATAACTAACACAAGCTAGATAAAGCTGAAACGAAAGCCTCCATGAATATGCGGTGGCTCACCTCAGCAATAGGATCCACTCGAACGAACTCGTCAGTCACTAGCTCTATCTCCCGCAAAGATCCCCACACAGTGTTTGGTAATTGGAATAAAATAGTAGTTTAGCTTCTATGTATTCACGCCGACGTCACACCGTTTCCCCAATATTGTCCATTGATACTATAACCAGAATTCTAGATATTAGCCTTATAATTCTATTAGTTTTAGGACATAATACTACACGTTAGGAATCCTAAATGATTACCTTTAGGAATCATATTAGTATAATTACTTTTGGGCATATACATATAATACTACATGTTAGCATGTATACCTAATACATTTAGGAACACATTATGTTTCCTTTTAATATAATTACTTTTGGGGTAGAGACATATTTTTAGTCATGTAATTCTATTATTTTTAGGATATATTTCTTAAAGATTCATGTTACTAATTTAATTTGAGAATGTATTATATTATCCAAATTCATTTGGAAAAAGGAGAGCATATAGTATTATAAAAGCAAAAATACAATATGAATAGACCACAATAACCCTAAAATATTAAACGGAAGAACTCATAGGGAAAAGACATCATTGCAATAACCTATGTTTTGGACTACAATACCTTCTATGCTTTTAATTTTTAAGATATTAAAATTAATAAAATTTTGTCTATTAAATTCTTATTAAAAATATGTAGGAAGGTTTAATAAAATTAATTTCATAAATCCTCCGTATTGGCAATACATTACCACTCCATAATGTCCGATACCAAAAACAAAATAAAAGTGATATTAACTGAATTGCATAAAGAGTTGAAATTGAGAAGAAAAAAATACCCCCGCGATAATATATTTTTAAATTATATTTGAACTATTTTTTAACTCAAATAATATTTTTTATCAATTTTTGTGTAATATTAAAAAATACCCAATTATTAAACAACAACTAAAAAAATATTTAAGAATATAAATGTGTGAGAAAGAGAAAAAAATAATAGTTGGTATGAGTCAATACCACTAATGATTCGACAAACATAAATATTTAATAATTGTTTTCTCTCTCTCTCTCTCAATGCTCTCGGCGTAAGGTAGTTAACCTACGCCGGTGTGTCCATGGCAGGGGCGAGAGGACGCGGAAGATGACGAGGAAAAGGGCGAGGTCGCCCAAAGAAAGTACCGATCATCACCTTTGGTTGCTCAGTAGGGACAAGCAGCACAGAACCCAGGAACACAGATGAGCAACTACCAACAACCCCCCATGCGGCTAAACAAAAAGGACCTAAAGAGGGGAATCAAGGAAAATTATCAATTGGAGCGGTGAAAAGGCTTTAATTGAGCCTAGCAACACCAGAGGAACAAACATATCCGAAAGTAGAGAAAACAAAGGAAGTTGCAAATCCACCAGTGAAAAAAAACAATGGAACAGTACCAACATAAGGGGAGGAGAACAAGCACACAGAAAAAGAAGGAACTCAGATGTGGGTTAATCTATTTGCTAAAAATAGGGGTGCTGAAAATGGTATGGCTCTAACCTATATCCCATCACAGGTTGTGAATGGTCAAATGATTGTCAAATTGTACAAGGATGAAGTAGATAGAGAAACTGAGAAATGGAAAGGGCTTTAATTGCAGACATAATTGGGAACATGCCGGGGTATAATGCTATGAAGAGGTATATTGAACTTAATTGGAATGCAATTGCAGAACCAGATCTGTATATGCATGAGGAGGGCTATTACATAATCAAGTTCAAAACGAAAGATGATATGCAGGAGATTTTGTATTCATTCCCATATACTATTAATAATAGACCTATTATCCTTAAACAACGAAAAGCGGATTTTCATTTTGAGAAGGAGTTTCCAACAGAGATTCCTATGTGGATTAAGTTTCCTAAACTTCCACTGAACTACTGGGGGAATAATTCACTTAGCAGGATAACTAGCTCAATTGGAATATCTATGTATGCATATGAGTGTACTACTAAGCAAATTAGAGTATCTTATGCAAAGATGCAAATTGAAGTAGATGCGACTAAACCATTGTTGGATGAGATAAATGTGAAAGATCTTAATGGGAAAGTATTTAGACAACCAATCATTTATGATTGGAAGCCAATGTTCTGTGAAAAATGCCAAGTCATAGGGCATAAATGCCAACAGGAAGAAAGAAGACGCAACATCATAAGGATCAAACAAAAGACAAGAAGGGACCAAAGAAACTAGTGCAACAATGGGTTACCAAAGACAAAGGCAAAGCAAAGCAACAGGAGGCAGAGGATCACCTGACAAAGCCTAGCCAAGGTGACCAACAACAGGAGGAAACAAATAAAAGGCCAAGTATCACATAAGCAGGGCAGAATTCAAGGGTGATGAAGAGCAATATACAAGCACAACAGAAGGACAATACCCATGCAGCAGCAACTATGAACAAGAGTGATGGAAGAGCAAGTCCAGAACTAAACTACATCAACTTCCCAGTACTAGGATCAGTGCCAGTAAAGAATGAGTTTGAAGTATTGAATAGAGGTAGGAAATTGGCTTAGTCAGAACCTCCAGATATAGGAGGTAGAACAAAACGAACACCATGACTTGGCGTTTTTGGAACATATGAGGGTTGAATAAGAGATATAAGTAGAAGGAAATAAGTAATATATTGAAAACTAAAAAAAATAGAAATAGCTGCATTAATAGAAACCAGGTCAAGGAGAAAAAGGCTGGGGCTATAAGTAAAAATATAGCCCAAGGATGGGGATGTATGCATAACTATACAACAACTAGCAACGGACAAATATGGTTGTTGTGGGACAATAATAGATATCAAGTGAGCAAGAAATCAGAGGGAGCACAAATGATACACTGTGAAATAAGAGAAAGTAATGCAGAAATGGAGTGTGAGCTTACTGTAATCTATGGATTCAACACTAATGAGCAGAGAAAGGAGTTATGGGAATCTTTGAAAATACTAGATCAAGGCATTACAACACCTTGGCTAGTGATAGGTGATTTTAATGCATTGCTTTATCCGCTGGATAGACTGCATGGAAATCCAATTCATCAGTCAGATATACAAAATTTTGCTGAATGTATTCAATCAACCAAACTAAGTCAACTACCATGTAGAGGAGATTACTACACTTGGACTAATAAATAACAAGTGGAGGATAGAATTTTCAGTCGAATAGACAGAGCATTTGGCAATTATGAATTGATGATAAAGTGGGGCAATGTAACAATGGAGTATGATATGCTAGGAATATCTGATCATGCTCCAAAGCTTCTTCCTATGGAATCTGATCAGATAGCTATAAATGTCCATTTAGATTCTTCAATGTCTAGGCAGAGCATCAAGAGTGTGAACAAATGGTAGCAGAAACTTGGAAATAAATAAGTGATCCCTGGATCATGAGAAGCATCTTGAAAACATTGAAAGCACTTAGACCAAGACTGAGACAGTTGAACAACAGAGAATTTAGATTTACGACTTAGAAGATAGAGGATGCAAGGAATGAACTTAATGCAATACAAAGTAAGCTACAATAGTCGTATAATGATGATATGTTGGAATAAGAAACGATTACACTGCAGAAGATGGAAAAATGGTCAATGGTGGAAGAAAGTATTCTGAAACAAAAAGCTAGATCTAAATGGATACAATTGGGAGATGCAAACACAAAGTACTTCTCAGCGGTAATGAAGGAAAGAACCCATAGAAAACAGATAAATGAGCTAACAACTCTAGATGGAAGAAAGATTAAGGAGCCAGAAGATATCAAAGAAGAGGTCATCCAGTTCTATAAGAGTTTAATGGGAACAATATCAATAAGCCTCCGAGCAGTTAGCAAGACTATAATGAAAAAAGGACCAATGTTGAATCAACAACAAAGGCTGATACTATGTGCAGAGGTGACAGAGAAGGAAGTAGTAGCAGGGTTGCAATCCATTGGGGATGATAAAGCTCCAGGAGTTGATGGATATAATTCTCTCTTCTTCAAAAATACATGTCACATCATTGGAGAAAAGGTGACTGAAGCAGTAAGGGATTTTTTCTCAAATGGGAGAATGTACAGAGCCATTAATTGCATAGCCATTATACTGATCCCAAAGACTGAAAATCCAGCAACAATCAAGGAATACAGACCAATAGCATATTGCACTGTGCGGTACAAATTAAACTCCAAGATACTAGCATCAAGACTACAGAAGGTAATTGACAGTATCATTTGTAAGTCTCAGGCTGGATTTATCCCAGGGAGAAAAATTTGAGATAAGATCATCATGACTCATGAATTGATTAAAGCATATACAAAAGAACATGTGTCACCAAGGTGTATGATCAAAATAGACCTACAGAAGGCCTATGACGCAGTTGAATAGAGCTATTTGGAGCAAATTATAAATCAACTAGGATTCCCTGGTAAGTTCATAGCATGGGTGATGGAAAGTGTAAGAACTGTGAACTACACTATAATGGTGAATGGTGAACCAACTGATCTTTTCAATGCTGTAAAAGGACTCAAGCAATGATACCCTATATCGCCCTTCATGTTTGCAATTGCAATGGAATATCTGAGTCGAAACTTAAAGGCCATGACTGTGAAGAAAGCATTCCATTACCACCCTAGGTGTGCAAAGCTGGATATAACTTATCTATGTTTTGCTGATGACCTGTTGATGTTCTCAAGAGGTGATATATCTTCAATAATTAAAGTGCAACAAGGTTTCAATCAGTTCTCAAAGGCATCAGGTCTGCATGCCAATTTAGGGAAGAGCTCCATTTATTTTGGAGGTGTATTACAGGTCGAACAGTAATAGATAGTACACCAACTGGGTTTCACAAAGGGAGCATTACCATTTAAATATTTGGGGGTCTCTCTATCAACAAAAAAGATGACACTTATACAATGGCACCCCCTCATTGAGAAAATAGTAAAAAGAATTATATCATGGACAGCTAAAAAATTATCCTATGCAGGAAGAGCTCAACTGATACAAAGTTTACTATTTGGGGTTCAATCCTATTGGGCACAACTATTTGTACTTCCAGCAGAGGTGATAAAAATAGTGGAAGGTTTCTGCAGAAGTTACATATGGTCGGGCAATAATGTAATAATAAGAAAATCATTGGTCTCTTGGGAGAGACATTGCACCCCAAAAAGTAGTGGAGGATGGAATCTGATAAATCTAAGACTATGGAACAAGGCAGCTATGATAAAGTTGTATTGGGATCTTACAAATAATAAAGATAAACTTTGGATAAAGTGGATATATACATACTATATAAAAGGACAGCAGATAGAGCATGTAACAGTGCCAAAACAAGCAAGTTGGATGGCGAGCAAAATCATGGAAGCAAAGATTATCATGGAGTTGGAAGCACTATATTTATCCACAGGAAAAAGTGTCGTTAAGCAAATCTACCTACAGTTGATGGAGAACAACCCAAGATTCCACGTAAATGCATGATGTTTGGAAATACAGGAAGACCAAAATCTCTCTTTACACTTTGGCTACAAACGGAGAAATAGACTACTAACAGTTGATAGGCTGATTAGATGGGGTATGGAGACAGAAAACAAATGCAGTTTTTGCCAGCAAGCAGAGGAATCTAAAGATCATCTATATCTGAAATGTGAATACATGAAGGCAGTGATGAACAAACTAATGCAGTGGATGCACAGCCAAAACATAACAGCAGGGGACTGGGAGCAGCATGTAAAGGAACTGATTAGAAAAGCTAAAGGGAAATCACGAGAAGCCCAATTCTTCAACATGATATATACAGAAGTAATACATTATATATCGATTGAGAGACATACGAGAATATTTGAGAAGGTAAATGTAGGATGGGAAAGAATAGCAAGGGAGATTGCATGTGTATGTTGCGTTTGAGCCCCTCCTAGAATGTCACGACCCGAAATTCCCATATTTGGTACCTCGATAGCACATAATATTTCACTTGCTAGGCAAGCCAACATTAGAATAATTTAAATCATTTTTTTTACAATTTTAGATTTCTTAATAACAAAGAAACAAGTGTGGAAATAAAGTCTGAAATAAAGTAAATAATACATAATAATAGCGATGTCTAAATACCATCCCAGAACTGGAGTCACAAGTGCATGAGCTTCTAGAATAATACAAACTAGGGCATGAATAAATTAAAGTTGTCTGAAAGAAAGCTCACAGCTAAAATAAAGTAGAAGGGGACTTCAGAACTGCGGACGCTGTGCAGTTATACCTCAAGTCTCCTCTGGGTAGCTGAAATCCGAGCAAGCCTATGGTGCGCCGCTGGGACCAACTCCAAAATCTACACAAGAAGTGTAGAGTATAGTATGAGTACAACTGACCCCATGTACTCTGTAAGTGCCGAGCCTAACCTCGACGAAGTAGTGACGAGGATAAGGCATATCACTTAGATTAACATGTACGCAATAATATTAATATCTACAATAATAGAAATAAAACAGGTAACACATTTCAACAGTTGAAGCCAACTCTGCAGTCATAACCAATTATTGTTTCAATCAATTTCCGTTGCGGCGTGCAATCCGCTCTAACAATATAATTCTTCAATAAATTTTCGTTGCGGCGTGCAACCCGATCGCCCAATAAATAGCTATTTCCAAAGTCTATAACACAAGTGCGAAGCATATCTTCCAATATTTGAATAGTACGCTCTCACTGTCCGTCTCTCTGAGGATGAAATGTTGTACATAACTCAACCCGCGTGCCTAACTCACATTGTACAACCCTCCAGAAGTGCGAAGTGAACTGCGTACCTCGATCTGAAATAATAGACACGGGCACACCGTGAAGGCGGACAATCTCATGGTTGTAAATTTCAGCTAATGAAGAATAGGTAACTATCACTGGAATGAAATGTGCTGACTTGCTCAACCTATCCACAATGACCCAAACTGCATCAAATTTTCTCTGAGTTCGTGGGAGCCCAACAATAAAATCCATAGTGATTCGCTCCCACTTCCACTCAGGAATTTCTAACTTCTGAAGCAAACCATCAGGTCTCTGATGCTCGCACTTGACTTGTTGACAATTTAGAAACCGATAATGCCACTATATCCTTTTACATTCTCCTTCACCAATAATATTTCCGCAAATCTTGATACATTTTTGCGGCACTTGGATGAATAGAATTCCTGGAACTATGTGCCTCTTCAAGAATTAATTCACGAAGCCCATCAACATTAGGCACACAAATACGACCCTGCATCCGCAGAACTCCATCTTCCCTCACAGCAACCTGTTTGGTATCACCGTGGTGCACCGTGTCCTTAAGGACAAGAAAATGAGGATCATCATATTGTCACTCTCTGATATGCTCATATAAAGAAGATCGAGCGACTGTGCAAGCTAGAACCCAACTGGGTTCTGAAACATCTAACCTCACAAACTGATTAGCTAAAGTATGAACATCTGCAGCTAACAGTCTCTCACCAACCGGAATATAAGCAAGGTAGTCCATACTCACACCCTTTCTACTCAAAGCATCGGCCACCACATTAACCTTTACGGGGTGATACAAAATGGTGATATCATAATCTTTCAACAGCTCCAACCATCTTATCTGCCTCAAATTGAGATCTTTTTGTTTGAACAGATACTGAAGGCTACGATGATCAGTAAATACCTCACACAAGATACCGTAAAGGTAATGCCTCCAAATCTTCAACGCATGAACAATGGCTGCCAATTCTAAGTCATGAACAGGATAATTCTTTTCGTGAACTTTCAACTTCCGCGATGCATATGCAATCACCCTGCCATCTTGCATTAATATTGCACCAAGCCCAACGCGAGATGCATCACAATACATCGTATAAGATCCTGAACCTGTGGGTAATACAAACACTAGCGTCGTAGTCAAAGCGGTCTTGAGCTTCTGAAAGTTCATCTCACACTTGTCTGGCCATCTAAACCCTTCTGGGTCAATTTGGTCAATGGAGATGTTATAGACGAAAATCCCTCCACAAACCGGCGGTAATATCCTGCCAAACCCAGAAACTCCGGATCTCTGTAGCTGAAGTAGGTCTAGGCCAATTCTGAACTGCCTCAATCTTCTTGGGATCCACTTTTATGCCTTCAGCCGATACAACATGCCCCAAAAAGGCAACCGAGCCTAACCAAAATTTACATTTTGAAAATTTAGCATATAACTGATTATTCTTCAAAGTCTAAACCACAATCCGAAGATAATACTCATGCTCCTCTCGACTGCTGGAGTAAATCAAGATATCATCAATGAACACAACCACAAAGGAATCCAAATAAGGCTTGAACACCTGATTCATCAAACCCATAAATGTTGCTGGGCATTTGTCAGCCCAAATGACATCACTAGGAATTCGTAATGCCCATACCAAGTCCAAAAAGCTGTCTTAGGGACATCAGATGCCCTAATCTTCAACTGATGGTAACCAGACCTCAAGACGATCTTTGAAAACACTGTGGCACCCTGAAACTGATCGAATAAGTCATCAATTCATGGCAACGGATACTTGTTCTTGATAGTGACCTTGTTTAACTGCCGATAATCTATACACGTTCTCATCGACCCATATTTCTTCTTGACGAACAACACGGGCGCACCCCAGGGCGAGACACTAGGTCTAATGAAGCCCTTATCAAGCAATTCTTGTAATTGCTCCTTCCATTCTTTTAACTCTGGTGGGGCCATACGGTATGGTGTGATAGAAATAGGCTGAGTTCCCGAAGCTAAATCAATACACAAGTTAATATCTCTATCGGGTGGCATCCCCGGCAGATCTGCAAGGAATACATGTGGAAATTCATGGACAACTGGAACTGAATCCATTGAAGGAACTTCCGCGTTGGGATCACGAATATAATCCAAATAAGCTAGACACCCCTTCTCGACCATACGCCAAGCTTTAACATAAGAGATAACCTTACTGATAGAATGGCCAAAAGTCCCTTTCCACTCTAGTCGAGGTAACCCCGATATGGCTAAGGTCACCATTTTGATGTGACAATCCAATATAGCATGATAAGGTGACTGCCAACCCATACACAAGATAACATTAAAATCTACCATGTCAAGAAGTAAAAGATCCACTCTA
The DNA here is from genome assembly GCA_000715115.1 of Nicotiana otophora. Lineage (NCBI taxonomy): Eukaryota > Viridiplantae > Streptophyta > Magnoliopsida > Solanales > Solanaceae > Nicotiana > Nicotiana otophora. The sequence continues at coordinate 30,082 of AWOL01S0022717.1, forward strand.
GTCTCAAGACTACAAATAGTAACCACACAAGAAAGATAGACATGATCTACTACAACGAGTCTCCCACCGGGGTAGATACACACACAAAAGCACTCAGAGAATCACGAGGCACAACCAAATATGAAGACAAATAGGAGGACACATAGGAATAAGTAGATCCTAGATCAAATAGAATTGAAGCATCACAATGGCAAACTGGAACAATACCTGTGATCACGACATCGGATGACTCGGCCTCAGTCCTAACTGGAAAAGCATAAAATCGGGGTTGGGCCACACCATTCTGAACTGCGTCTCTAGGACGGCCTCTAACTGGCTGGCCTCCACCTCTAACAGCCTGACCTCCACCTCTAACAGCATGACCTCCACCTCTAGCTGTCTGACCCCTACCTCTAGCTGGCTGAGCAGGCGGTAAAGCAACCGGTGCCGATACGATGGCATGTGAATCTTTTCGAGATATGTTACTCGACAACCTAGGATAATACATCCTGATGTGACCAATGTTCCCACACTCATAACACATATCCTGTTGTCGTGGCTGTTGAAGTTGAGCCAAACGGGCCGGATAACCTCTGTAGTGACTCTGGAGTGATGGTGCACTGATGGGAGTTGAATGTGCACTAAATTCTCACTGCTTAGATTAAGGAATAATAGGACCATGACTCCCTGAAGCACCGTGAGATGCCTGAAGGGTTGAATGAAACGTCCTGGGAGGATGACCCCTACCAAAATTACCGCTGCCTCCAGACGAGGCACCACCGAACCCAGCAAACTGACGAGGCCTCTTATCAGACCCCTGCCCTCTCTCCTATGCAAGAACCATCTCGATCTTCCTAGCAACATTAGCAGTCTCCTGAAGAAAATCTCACTTCTGGTCTCCTTGGCCATCTGAAGCTTGATAGGGTGAGTGAGTCCATCAATAAACCTCCCCACTCTCTCTCCCTCAGTAGGAAGTAAAAGGAGAGCATGACAGGCTAGATCCACAAAACGGGTCTCGTACTGAATAACGGTCATACTGCCCTACTAGAGATGTTCAAATTGCCTGCTGTAATCCTCTCTTAATGTGATAGGGAGGAACTTCCTAGAAATAGCCGTGAGAACTGCTCCCAGGTCAATGCAGGAGATCCAACTAGTCTGGTCAACGTATAATCTCTCCACTACCTCTTGGTGGATACCGACATCTGAAATATAGCAAAATCGACCCCATTAGTCTCAACTATACCCATATTTTGCAATACCTCATGGCAGCAGTCAAGATAATTCTGTGGGTCCTCAGAAGGTGTACCACTGAAGTGAACTAGAAAGAGCTTAGTAAACTTGTCCAGTCTTAAGAAGACCTCAGAAGACATGGCGGGCCTATCACCGACCTGTGTCGCAATAACTGGCTAAACTACCCCAACTGGCGGGGCTGTTGGAGCCTGATACTGGGGAGCCATCTGCTCCGGAGCAAGAGTAGTGGGAGTTTGTGCTCCTTCCCTAGCCTGTGAAACGACTGGTGCCATTAGAAATGTACCATTCTGGGCCACGCCCTCCATAAGACTCACCAAACGGACTAAAGCGTCCCGAAGCACTGGAGTAGCTATGAATCCTTCCGAAACCTGAACAGGTCCAACCGGTACAGTCTGAATTGGAAACTCCTCCTGAAGATCCACCCGAGGTTCTACAACATGTGCTGATGCTCGAGCTCTAGACTGAGCTCTGCCTCTAGCACGACCTCGGCCTCGACCTGTACCCCTGGTCATAATTGCCACCGAGGGCTCTAGTCCCTGTCCGTCGGTAGATGTATTACGTGTTCTCCCCATCTGCGAGAAAATAAGAATAGAATGGTTCATAGGCTTTGGAAGATAAGTACAGACGTCTCCGTATCGATCCTTCAGACTCTCTAAGCTTGCTCGTGACTCGTGAGACCTATGTAATCTAGTGCTTTGATACCAACTTGTCACGACCCAAAATTTCCACCTTCGGTACTGTGATGGTGCCTAACATTTCACTTGCTAGGAAAGCCAACGTTAGAATAATTTAAACAATGTTTTTACAATTTTAGATCTCTTAATAACAAAGAAACAAGTGCAGAAATAAATTCTGAAATAAAGTGAATAATCCATAATAATAGTGATGTCTAAATATCATCCCAGAACTGGAGTCACAAGTGCACGAGTTTTTAGAATAATACAAACAAGGGTCTGAATAAAATAAAGTTGTCTGAAAGAAAGCACATAGCTAAAATAAAGTATAAGGGGACTTCAGAACTACGAATGGTGTGCAGTCATACCTCAAGTCTCCTTTGGGTAGCTCAAATCCGAGCAAGTCTATGGTACGCTGCTGGGACGAACTCCAAAATCTGCACAAGAAGTGTAGAGTGTAGTATGAGTACAACCAACCCCATGTACTCTGTAAGTGTCGAGCCTAACCTCGACGAAATAGTGACGAGGCTAAGGTAGGTCACTTATATTAACATGTACGCAATAATAGTAATAACTACAATAATAGAAATAAAACAGGTAACTCATTTCAACAGTTGAAGCCAACTCCGCAGTCATAACCAATTATTATTTCAATTAATTTCCGTTGTGGCGTGCAACCCGCTCCAACAATATAATTCTTCAATAAATTTTCGTTGCGGCGTGCAACCCGCTCCAACAATATAAACTTAAAATATAATCTGTTGCGGCGTGCAACCCGATCCCCCAATATATCCATTTTCATTTTCGATGCGCCGTGCAACCCGCTCCAACAATATAATTTAACAACTCTTAAATATAATAAAAATACTCTCATAAATACCACATTCAGTAAGAAATTATTAGGCAACAAGGCACACAATATTTATAAATTATTTAGGAAACAAGTAATGATAAGTAGCAATTAATTATGGAAATCATGAAGAACATAAGCAATTTCATATTTAATATGTTAAATGTCAAGTAGAAATTTAGACACATAAATCAAATAAGCATGTAAGAATTATTGCATGAATTCAAGAATTAATATTTGACAAGGAATATGAGAGAAACAATTATTATAACAATTAATTTGTGTCTTAAAATAATTTATGATTTTTAAATAATTATACAAATAATTAATTTGACAAAGTATAAGCACTCGCCACCTTGCCTATACATCGTTACACATGAAATTAAAGTAACAAATACTTCGAGGGTTCTATTCCCTCAAGTCAAGATTAACTACGACACTTACCTCGATTTTCCACCAACTCAAGATTCCAATACACCCTTGCCTCGTGAATTAGTGTCCGCAAATTTCAAATCTAGTCACAAACAATTCAATATACTCAACAAGAATCGTAGGAATTTATTCCATATTAATTTATAAATTTTTCGGATTAAAATCCGAAATTCATTTTAAAAATCGATAGTGAGACCCACGTCTCGAATCCAAGAAATACTCACACAATCTGAACACCCATTTCGATATGAGCTCGACCATAAAAAAATTATCGAATTATGATATCAGATTGACCTTCAAATCTTCATTTTATATTTTTGGAAGATTTTATAAAAATCTAATTTTTCCTCCATAAATTTACGGATTCATGATGTAAATGAGTATGGAATCATGAAATATAATCAATATAGGATAAGGAACACTTACCCCAATATTTTTCCGTGGGAATCGTCCAAAAATCATCTTACCCGAGCTCAAAATCGTGGGAAGTGAAAAATGGGACGAAATTCCATTTCCAAAACTTAAGTTCTGTTGCCTAGTCATTTACCCTATGCGATCGCGGCCAAACTCCCGCGATCGCGAAGCACAAAAATTTTCCAACATTGTTTTACTCTATGTAATCGCGGCCATTCTCCCGCTATCGCGAAGAACAAATATTTCCAACAGCCTTCTCCAACACTTACGGACAACTTCTAGTATAAAGGTTATAACCTTTTGTACAAAACTTCAAATAACAAATGGTTTATCTTTCTGAAAACTAGACACTACTATCTACAACTTTTATGTTTTGGTCATCTCCTAATTCTTTATACATTTCGAGATATAAGCTGTCAAAATCAGCCCTGTGCAACACAAGTTTCTTCTTCGTGATTTCCAAATATCTTCCCGGACAGCCTGTAGTGTACCAACCATAACTTTTTGTACACAAGTCCAAATGCCAAATATTTTCTTTGTTGAAAACTAGAGACAAAGGGCTACAACTTTTATTTTTGGATTATCTCCAAATTCCTTATAGATTGCAAGATATAAGCTTCGAAAATCGGGTCAATGCAGCAAAAGTTTCCTCTACGCCATCGCGAAAGGTCATCCGCGATCATGAAGCACTGGTCAATTTCTCCCACTTTACTCATTGCGATCGCGGACAATTACCCGCTATCGCATAGAACACTGCTGTAGCGAAAAACCAGCAGCTAAAAATGGACTAGAAATGGTCCGAAACCACCCCGAAACTCACACGAGCCCCTCGGGATCCCGTCCGAATATTCCAACAAGTCCCGAAACATAATACGGACTTACTCGGGATTGCAAATAACGTCAAACAATATCGAAATTATAATTCACACCTCGAATCGGACTTATGAGTTTCAAACTTTTCAATTTACAAACCTAGTGCCGAAACATATTAAATGAATCCGGAATGACTTCAAATTTGGCACACAAGTCATAAATATTTAATATTTTTTTCAGGGAAGCGGTGACCGTTTCCACCCTTGTGCATCCGCCCCTGACAGCAGTGCAACATGACGCCATTTGGAGGACTATTGATCGGCTGATCAAGTCAGCTCACTTCCTGTCGATCAGTATGACTTACTTTATGGGCAAGCTAGCCCAAATATATATTTATGAGGTACTGTATCTATATAGAATATCATCATCCATAGTATGAGACAGAAATCAACGCTTCAATTCAATCTTGTGGCAAAGCCTACAGAGAAGGCTTTGGGTAGCAGAGCGAGCCTAAACCTTCCTTGCTCAGGTCGATGGCTAGTCTTAGAGGACCATCTAAACATTGAAGTCTATGTGGAGGTAATCGCTTGATTTTCGAGATTATTGGGTCTAGAAAATACCCTTAATAAAGAGCGATTCCCCTTTAATTGAATGACATGAATCTAAATAAGTCCAGTTAGTTAATTTCGAATACCATATATGTAATTATATATGGGAAAATATAAATAAAGCTAACAAATAAAGAGATAAGTGATCGTACACGAGGATGGAGTCGGCAAATTTGGTGTTTTTAATTATTTGTGGTTAGTTGAGATTCCTGTGCTAAATGGTCAAATTGGACTAACACAATCTACATGTCGAGGGCTCTCTTTTTTATTTTAATTTGGTTTTTCTGGTTGTCACTTTGCTCTCGAAGAGCGTAATTGTTTGAGTTTACGTGGTTTTTTTTTTTTTTCGCCTATTCATATTAACCTATTTTTCTAGCTCGATTTAGAATTCACATATAAAATTTAATTGGTGATCAAACAATTTAAATACTTAGGCGCAAGATTACATATATACCTAACCCGTAAAACTAAAATCAAATCATTAACAAAAGATAGGAATCATAACATTCATATGTGTCACGAAAATAACAACAACTTATTTAATCAAATAAAAGGGTAGAAATCAACAAATAGAGAAAAATAAATAACTCTATTCAAGCCTCCAACTCCCATAGCGTTAGCCTCTCAAAAGTTCCTCCAAAGTTTAATAAAAACATCCCAAAAACATAAAATTGAGGACATAAAACTGAATAATTGAAGTATAGTTCTATAATAAGATACCCCTTTAATTAAAAATAAATATGAGCATCAATTCTTTTACATGTAACTTTGTAACACGTAAACTCCTCACGTTGACATCCATGTATAAGTTAATAATTCAGTAAAATTTTGAGGAAACATATTACTAAGACATAATATTTTTTTGAGTTTAACTTATATATATCGTTAGTATAATGTATTTTTACACTATGAGATCACCCAAAGCATTTTCTTAAAATATGAGATTTATAATTTTGAACCATAAATATGACTCGATAGTGTAAATATTTCGTACACTGACAGTATATATAAGTTAAGCTTATTTATAGGTGACGGCCACCAGTACCACCTTCTCTATTGCAATTGAAGTAAACAGCAGCAACAGGCGAATTGAGATTATGAAATCTCGCAAAGTCTCTTGTGTTAAAATTCTGACGAGAATCAATTATATCAGGAGCATTCACAACCTCTCGATCCAATTGCTGAAACAACACGAAAATATAGCGATGAATTCCCAGTGAAGGTCGTGGACTCTCGTATCTTATAATTTCATTGCCTGCATTATACATCATAAATTAAAAATAGCCGACAGATGTATGCTGTGTTAGGAAAAGCATGGAGCAAATTCGCCGGTTATTTGTTTAAAGATCCTTTTTTGTATGTACATATATGCAAGATTAATCGTTTTTGCTGCCTCTCACCATTTCTTGGTTAGATACAAAACATTGAGAATTGGAAATTGGGTCGTGGAACGTAGGTACATTGACGGGTAAATCTATAGAGTTGGTGAAGATTCTGCAGAAGAGGAGGGTCAATATAGCGTGTGTCCAGGAGACAAGGTGGGTAGGGTCGAAGGCGAGGGACGTGGATGGGTATAAACTTTGGTACTCAGGAGTCCAGAGAGGTAAGAATGGAGTGGGCATCCTGGTGGATAGGGAACTTAGGGAGTCTGTAGTTGAGGTTAGACGAGTGAATGATAGATTGATGATTATTAAGTTGGTGGT
>AWOL01S0022717.1:38243-73518 GCA_000715115.1 Nicotiana otophora
TTATTATTATTTTTTAAGCCGAGGGTCTTTCGGAAACAGCCTCTCTACTCCTTCGGGGTAGGGGTAAGGTCTGCGTACATACTACCCTCCCCAGACCCCATTAATGGGATTCTACTGGGTTGTTGTTGTTGTTGTTGTTGTTATACAAAACATTAATAAAATCTATTTCTTGTCCAAGAAAAAAAATCGGTTAATTTCACGTATGGATAGGAATTATATAGTCATAAAATTATTTTATGTTGCATTAAAGTAATTGAGTATAACAAATAAATAACTAATAAGTTTTACCCACTATAACGGTAAAGTCAATAACACTATTATATTGAAGAAACTGAATTTTACCTACTGTATAACAATAAAAACATTGAATTTTACATGTTGTGACGCTAAAACTTATACATTAAGGTGACTTTAATGTAAGAAAGATTTACCAAAGTTTGCTCCTGTGGTTGCTGGGATATCTGTGACCAGCCTAGCAAAATTAATTAAAGGAGTTAGCATAAAAAGGAGAAAGAGACACTTATTTTTTATTTTCTATTTTTTATTTTTCTGGGATATATGTGTGTGTTCTACAATCAACAAATCGAAACCGTTAAATTGTATTAAATTTTCATTTGATTTGGTTTAAATATTAAAAAATTAACTTAATTGGATTTGATTCTTTTTAAGCAAAATCAAATTAAATCGAACCACAAACACCCCTAAATCCCACTAGAAGGTCAAATAAGCAGTGCGCATCTACATATATTGAAGGATGGTCAGTTTAGCATCAATCATCGGAAAATTATAATGTGTATATAAAAATTAATACTATGTAAATAAATTAACTATATACACACACACACACACACACTCCTTCCGTTTTAATTTATGTGAATATATTTGACTGAACACGGAATTCAAGAAACAAAAAGGGAAATACTTTTGAACTTGTTGTGTAAAATGAGATACATATATTTTGTGTGGCTAAAAATCTTTGCATAAAGGTAAATTGTTTTCAAATATGAAAATGAGTCATTCTTTTTGGTACAGACTAAAAAGGAAATATGTTCACGTAAATTGAAACGGATGGAGTATATATTAAATCTTGAACACTTTTAACGGAATTTCTAATTTAAAGTGTGATTTCATGCCAAAGCTAAGAATTTGTTTTTTTCTTTTGACATACGTGCAAGAAAAAGAAGAGAAAAAATAAATAAAAGATGGATCATAGCTATAAGCTAAACTTACCAGTGCAGATACTCCCTCAGGTTTGGGTTGCTTGGGGTTGGAGCATCTGGATCCACCATAACCTTCCAAAAACGCATAGAGTATTTCAAATATCTTGAAACCAATGCCAAATTAAGAAAATAATTTAACTTTTATATATTGATCAATTATGTAAATAAAATTACTATTATTAGTGTATTTTAATTTGTAACATGTAATATTCTTTATTTTTCAAGTTATTAATCTCACCTTTTATGCAGTATAAATGGTTACATATATATATATATATAACATGAACTGAGAATGCAAAAATTCTTCGACTTTCTGCATATACTCCATTATCTAATATAATTTTAAAATGGGGAACCTAGATATATACCTGTTATACTATTTTTCAAAATAATACTTCATTCGTCTCAATTTATATAAGTGATGTTTGACTTAATACGCAATTCAAGAAAGAAAGAAAGACATCTGAAATTTGTGATCTAAAACAAAGCAGAGATATTTGTGTGATTGTAAATTATTTCATAAAAAATAAAATATAAAATTTAAAGTTAAATTATTTCTAAATAAGAAAGTATGATATTCTTTTTGGGACATACTAAAAAGCAAAGTAATACACATAAATTAAGGCAAATGGAGTTATATATTTGCTTATGGAGTAGCTAGTGAAAAGGAAGAAGATACAAATTAAAAGTACAATTCGAAGTATCCCGCATATACGCAGGGTTCGGGCAGAGGCGTAGCCAAGATTTCAAGCTTATGAGTTTAGGGGTCCAATCCTTCTAAGTTAGTGGGTTTTAAATTAATAATTCATACATATTCAATGAACTTTTTAATATGAATACACGATTTGAATTAAAGTTACTGAGTTCGGCCGAACTCGCAGTCGGTACTCTGGCTCCGCCCCTGGTTTCGGAGAAGGGTCGTACCAAGTTGCAGAGCTAGAGCACGAGCTACGGGTTCGGCCGCCCCCAATAGTTTTTGTTCAAACCCTATAATTATCATAAGAGATCTATCGAATATGTATAAATTATTAATTTAGAATCCATTAATTTAAACGGTCTAGAATCTTGAACCATAAACTTCAAATCTTGGTTTCGTCTCTGGTCGTACCCCAAGGAGGTGTCTACCCTGGCAGAAGGAGTATCGGCTAATTTTACGGCTCAAACTCATGATCCATATAGATTACACGGAGACAACTTTTCAAGACTCTAAAAAGACAGGTGGGACAAACATGAAGAAGAAAGAAAAGAAATTTACCAGAGTGTAAAAAGTGCGAAGATCATCTCCTCCAATGTCAACCCTAGGTTGGTTGACAATTTGTGAAGGCCTCAAACCACAACCATTGTAGACTTGTACCCTATTATTATAAACCACATTAAAGTCTACAGACCTTGTAAATGAATCCAAAACATCTCCTATTACCCCAGATACTATTAAAGGATCTAGTCTTGACATTTTGATGGTGTGGAAATGTTTACAAATTTAGCTCAATTTCAATTTTTTTATTACATGAGCGTAGGAGGAGGTAGCTATTGCTATTTATATATGCTATGTCTTTCTTTACAATCTCAAGAATCTAAACTTTTTGAAGCTTTTCTAAAGGAAAAACCATATTCTGATCAATTGGATAAGTTTGTATAGCTTTGTTTGACAGCTACAAGTTATAAGAAAATAAACAGAACTTTTAACCATGCATGGATTATGGTAATAATTAATTTAGATATATATATATATACATATATACATACATATATATATATATATATATATATATATGTGTGTATAATATATGTATTCCAGCTCAGAAAAGTAAACAGTGAATCAGGACAACTTTTTGTGTAAATATCTCCTAACTGAAATGTCACTCGTTCTATAAAAACCTCACCGTGGTGTCAAGTGATATTTACACTATGCTAATGAATGAAAAATATGTGTCTCTCATTCGGATATTTATTTGATTAACCATGATTAGGTGATATATATTATTACTTTAATAATTTGTAACTGCCCAAATTAAAATTTGATGATTTGTAACCAATGTAAATAGTCTAAGATCTTCTACAATAAAACGGAAGGTGCTAGGCATGAGCTCTGAGTCCTCTTAAATCTTAAGTTTGTGAGAGAGCGTACTTTTTATTATTTATTTATATCTTAGACAAAAGTAATTATGATTTTAAACTATGTTTAAAAATACGACATCTAGATCTAGGCCTCTTTTAACCTATTGCATGTTTGGGGTCTGAAAGATGATGAATGAGCAATTTACACTCTTATTTTCGTCGGGTGTCTCTTTTTGTATCAGTTTGTTTAGTAAATAATTCTCTTTTTATTTCTTTTGCAATTGATGAACTTTTTACACTGCGATCTAAATATTCTTTTTGAACAAACTGAAAATCTTGTGGAAAAACGTTAGGCCACAGTCTAATATTTTATAAGCAAACTGAAAATTATATGAGCAAACATAGGTATGAATCTAACATTCTTCGAAAGGAATAATTTTCTAAAAGGGTATATTTGCACTTTTTTATAAAGTCAAAATCTATACATTAAATCAGCCCAAAATGCAAGATTCATAGAAAATGATGGTTGGGCTAACCTGTTGGGTTTGCTTAGCCCAAAAGTAGCTTGGAATAGCAGAAGATATACTTGCTTTTTCTACAAATGTTTTTAAGTTAAACGTGGAAAAGGATGCCTATTTTACATCCTTATAACCACATATGCTATTCTATGAATCATATGAATAGATGAAAAAGGATGTCCTTTATCACCACAAAATCCTAAAAGACCTCTGGATTCCAAGGGATAAGAATCCTGATCAAAATGTTTTCTTTATTTATTGGGGCTTTTAATTAGTGAAGCCAAAAATTGTGAGAGGAAAAGGAAAAAACAATTACATCTATTATTCCAGCAAATTAGGAGTTGTGGATTCCAAGCTATGACCTAAAAGAAAAAGAGAAAATTATGCGATACATCAAACATATATATTGTATTTATTATTCGTAGTTATACGTTTCGCAAATTTTTATTATTCGTAACTATATTTGAATCTTATAGCAAATTCATGATATAAGAGATTAATCGTTTTGAACTGAAACAAAAGAGCAACAAGCTCTCACAGCTCAGTAGGTTAAAGTGCTCACTTAGTTAGTGGAAGTCTTGGGTTCAATTTTCAATAAAGCATTTTATTTTTATGTATTTCTTTATTTCGCCTTGGTTGTATGCGCAACGAATACACTCGATACACACCGGTATATACAAGTTGTATTATTTGTATACACCCTTGTATTTGCCTTGGTTATAGTTGCTACATGTTGTATTCGTTGCGCGAATGAATACAGTTACGCAAACGTATACAGTTGATACAAGTTGTATTTGTTGCGCGAACTAATACAGTTGACACAAGTTGTATTCGCTGTGCTTATGAATACAAATGATGCAAGTTGGTAACAATTTAACAGTAGCTACGAATGGTAATTAGGCAAATAATACTTACTAGGCTCTAAAGTGTTTTATGAAAATATGTTGCGGCCACGCAAGTATACACGGTCGTCAAGTAATAAAGTGAGTAAAAGTCAGATGTCGAACCCACGAGGACTTCTGATTAACTATTAACTAAATTAAACTATCACAACTATCTAAATAAGAATTAAAATTAGAAGTATTTGATTCTAAACTAATTAAAATAAATAAAAATAAATAATGAACTTTGAACATAGGAAGATTAGATTTTTATGTTATCAATGTAATGAAAACATGATCCAGGGTTATGGGCTATCTAACATTCCTATTGTATTCTTCAATTGAATTGACTAACTAATTCATCTAGTTCATTGGTTGACAGGGTAAATATTGCTCATAAGAATCTATCGAGTTCTTACTCGCCTATTCAAGCTAACCTAACACCTATATGTCTATGGAGTTAGAACTAGCAAGAACATATTTATAATTCCGGTACATCAACCAAGCAAGGAAATTAGGTATATGTCTATTCTAACCGCGAATCCGTTCCCCGATGCCCAGGTTCAAGAACTTGCTCTACTCAATCCTATGTGCAATCTAGAATTCCCACTTTCGAGTTCAATTCTAGATTCGTAGATAGTTTTCAATTGGTGATCAAGCAATCAAATAATTAAGCGCAAGATTGAATAAATGAACTAATGCGATAAACTAAGAAATCAAAATCAATATTCAAATAACAACAGTAATAAAAGAACCATAACCATAGAACGTGAAGTTTAGCTCCACATAGACTACAACAAAAAGAGGCTTTAGCGACAATTATTTATCAGCAATAAAGTAATTGCCGCTAATTTATTCAAGGAACGCAAAATATTACCGGCCAATAAATATTTACCGGTAATTAGTACTCCCTCCGTTCCAGTTTATGTGAACTTATTTCCTTTTTGGTTCGCTCCAAAAAGAATGAACCCTTTCTAAATTTGGAAATAATTTTGCTTAAACTTACAATTCTACTCTTAATGAGAAGCTTTTATAACCACATAAATACTTTGGGCCCCTTTTTGAATTGTTTAGGACCACAAATTTCAAAAGTCTTCATTTTTTCTTAAACTCCGTGCCCAGTCAAACAGGTTCACATAAATTGGAACAGAGGGAGTATACTTTTATTGGCCATATAAGATAATAGACGGTAAAAATATTATTTTCTTTTTGGTATTCCCTCCAGTTTTATTTCCCCTCTAAATCCTCTTCTGCTTAAACCTTGTAAAACCGCTCAACTTTTTAACAAAATTTGCTAAAACAATATACGCTTGAAATCGGCACCAAGCATCGCCATCTCCCTATATCATCGCCGGTAATTTTCTATCTCTATCTCTAGGATTCGATTGGGTGGGTTAGGGGTTGATGAAATATTACTGTTGGTTGGGTCTAGGGTTTCGATTATCGAAGTATAATCGCCGGCACCATCTCTATCACTGCTGTAACGACCCGGCCGATCGTTTTGAGTATTACAATCTCGTTTCCCTATTTACTGCTCAAATTGTACTTTACAGCTGTTGTGCGAATTGCCGGGGTGATTGCTTCGGGTCCGGTGAGGTTTTGGAATGAATTGGAACACTTAGTTCTAAGGTTTAAAACTTAAGTTAAAATAGTGACCAGATGTCGACTTATGTGTAAACGACCCAGGAATATAGTTTTGATGATTCCAATAGCTCCGTATGGTGATTTTAGACTTAGGAGCATGTCCGAAAAATTATTTGGAGGTCCGTAGTGGAATTAGGCTTGAAATGGCGAAAGTTGAATTTTTGAAAGTTTGACCGGGGGTGAATTTTTTATATCGGGGTCAGAATCTGATTCTGAAAATTGGAATAGGTCCATAATGTGAAATGTGACTTGTGTGTAAAATTTGAAGTCATTCTGGATTGATTTGATATGTTTCGGCACAGGATATAGAATTTGAAAGTTCAAAGTTCATAGATTTTGATTTGAGGTGCGATTCATCGTTTTGATGTTGGTTGATATGATTTGAGGCCTCGAGTAGGTCCGTGTTAGGTTATGGAACTTGTTGGTATGTTCAGACGGGGTCCCGATGGGTTCATGCGAGTTTCTGATAGTTAACGGATCAAATTCGGACTAAGGAAATGTCGGAACTGCTGCCTACTGGTGTGATCTCACCTGCCAAGCTTTTGAGCCCAAGTGCGAAGCCGTATGTGCACGCAACCAGTCGCAGAAGCGGCCAAGAGTGGAAGTGGGTAGTGCTCGCAGGTGCGAAAAAATTGCTCGCATCTGCGAGGCCGCATGTGCGAAGGGGAATTCACATTTGCGAGCCCGCAGATACGAGAAGGGCGCCGCAGATGCGAGTTTTGAAGGCCGGTTGTTTCCGCAAGCATGCATTTTTGTCCGCAGATGCGGAAATCGCTGGGGCAAAAGCTTAAATTCGGGGTTTCGTGATGTTTACCCATTTTTTCGATTTTGGAGTTCGGTTTGGGCGATTTTGAAGAAGATGTTTTCCACACAACTTGGGGTAAGTGTTCTTGACTCCCTTGTGATAATATTCCATGAATCTATCTTCATTTTTAGCAATTGGTTGATGAATTTAAAGAGAAAATTGGGGGTGTTGGCCTAAAGTTCATAATACGAATATTTGAGTTTGAACATCGATTTGGAGTCGGAATTGAGTGAAATTAGTATGGTTGAACTTGTAATTGGATGGGTTGTCGGATTTTGTGAGTTTCATCGGATTCCGAGACGTGGTCTCCACGGGTAATTTTTGGGGTGTAATTTCGAATTTTGTGGAACATATTAATATTTTGATATGGAATTAATTCCTATAAATTTTGTGGACTAAATCAAATTTATTGTGACTAGATTTGAGCCGTTCGAAAGTTGATAGGCAGAGAATGGAATTTCTGGAGCATTGTTTGGCTTGCTCGATATTTGGATTCGGCTTGTTCGAGGTAAGTAACTCTTCTAATCTTGGAGCTGAGGGTATGAACCCTGATTATACGTGTTATGTATTTGGTATTGAGGTGACGCACATACTAGGTGACAGGCGTGTGGGCGTGCACCGTGTGAACTGTGTAGTTATTTGAACTTGTCTGAAATCATGAAATCTCTACGTACTAGAGTTATCAAAATGTGATTCATGCTATAAACTATGTTTAGACTACATGTCTATCCTGTTGGGACCCACCGAGGTCATTTATTCTATTAAGTTGTCTGTTTTCATTGCATTACGTACTCAGTCATACACATTCATATGCATATCATATATCAGTCTCTGTTGTTATTTATTGATACATTATATCATCATTTACAGGTTGTTTTCATGACATTGTGAGCCCACGAGAGAGAGACTGGAGATATTGATGACTGAGTGAGGCCGAGGGCCTGATTGATTCTGATATTGATACCGATTTATGATAGCGCTTTGGCTGAAGGAGCCTCTCTGGAGTCTGTACGCACCCCCAGTGAGCGCGGATGATATTATTGAGGGATGGATTTCCATGGACATGGATTTGTCCGTAATACTTGATACTTGGAGATGGATTTCTCCACAGGGTTGGATTGCCCTTTTTCCTCGGTACTGGATGACTTATAGTCAGTGTTGCATATGTTCCGGGATGGATTTATCTGGGCCGTATAGGCCATATACAGTACCGAGTGGTTGAGTATGATGAGTGGAAAGTGAGAAGCAATGAGATTGAGTATTCTGAGAGTGTGAGTATATGAGTTCATCTCTGGATACATTGCATTGACATGCACACATGACATACAGGCATAGAGATGGATTTTCCTCATGCTGTATGTTATCACATCATTAGGATTTCTCATACATATTGACAGCTGGGCATAGTGATGCATTTGTTTTACACTGGTTATCTGGAAAGGAAATGTAACATCTTACTTATTTTAATAAAGGATTTTTGAGAAAATTATTGTTTTCAAACTTATTCATATTATTTGGCAACTTCGGTGATCGATTTGGGGTTTCCACTGATGTACTTGAAAGGAGGAACATTTTTTAAAATTCATGATTTAGTTGAGCATTTTATGTCTGAATTACTACTTGTATTATTTGCTTTACATTTTTATGGACTGTTGTGGACTATTGATTTGGACCCGACCTTGGTAAAAGCTCATCACTACTTTAAACCTAAGGCTAGGTTTATTACTTACTCAGTACATGGGGTCGGTTGTACTGATACTACACTTCTGCACATTGCGTGCAGATGTTGGCTGTTGTTGTTGCTGTGCTCGATGGTTGCCGGATTTGAAGATGTACCTACATCCTGGTTGTAGCTGCCTCTTGTTCATGGTAGCCTTAGATTTGTAACAATCTGTTCATGTACATTTCGAACAGATGATGTATTATTTCATATCAGTTTTGTAAATTTTATTCTTAGAAGCTCATGATTTGTACTACCAGTTCTTGGGGAAATATATAAGATTAAGACCTTTATTTACTTAAATTGCTTTAATCATTGTTATTGGAATTGGATAGTTGAAAGTTGGCTTACGTAGCGGGTTGGGTTAGGTTCCATCACGACTAGTTGGATTTTGCGTCGTGACAAGGTGGATGAGAGCTCTAGGTTCATAGGTTCTACAAGTCATGAGCAAGTGTCTAGTAGAGTCTTGTGGATCTTTATGATGATGTCCATGCTTATCTTCGAGAGGCTACAGGGCATTTAGGATATATACTTCTCCTCTTTCTTTCCTTATCGTGCGGGATTGATTCAGCTTGATACATAACTCTTTGAATTCCTTCCACGTATTCGTATGCGCACATGAGCGCTCGGTATCAGCTGTGCATCGCCGACTTGTGATTCTATGAACACGGTTTGAGATGTGTATTATGTGATGGGCCAGTCTGGAGGACTTGAGGCCATGGTTAGACCGCAGCTTGGACTCGGTAACTTCAGTTGTAACTTGTACATTTGGACTCATATGTCTGGTAATGATCCTACGAGTTGAATTTATGGCTCGATGAGCAGTGAAATGGCTTTATGATGAGTATGATGTAACTATGGGATGTGTTAAGATGATTTGAATATGATGAGAAGTGTTTCCTTGAAATGCAAAGGAAAGGCCATTGGGTGCTTGATTTTCATTTTAATGTGACGTATAGTTTCGAGTGTGAATGTTTTGAAAGATCTTTCATGTTGTTAAATTTTGGGACAAATTTAATTCTCATGTCTTGTTAATGAGTTTGGACTCGAAAAGATTAAGTAATTGCATAGTACTTGTGACTGCGAAAGGGTATAACAAGATGCCAATTTGAGGCTAAGCAGGTGGGTTATCCCCTACGGAGTAATCTACGTAGGTATGTTCCTTATAATATGAGTGGAGAGTTTATTTTCTACCAGTGGAGCGTATATGTTAATATTTGAATTTGAATCTGGTTGAGAAAGTTGACTTGACTGTCAAGAGAATAAATGTGACCTTAGAGGATGATCGAGGTATTTTATGGTTGGTGTTACATGAGCTTGAGAAGAATTTTCATTAAACTGACTGCAGTATTATGGCAGTAATAGAGTATGGGTATTGTGAGTTATCGAATACTTTGATTTATGGCTTTGAGATGGAGGAGCCTACTATTGATAATTCAATTTCATGGTTATATGTAAAGGTTTAGTTTTGGGATGAGGCATACTGGTGGGTTAGTTATAACTTGCAGAGATGGAGTTCGAGAATGACTCGAGTAAGGAAATTTCTGAATACAGGTTATGTTGTGCTTTATGAGTATATGAAAATCGTTCGATACGTGAGTCGTTATTTGTGAATGATGTAGTGTGCATGGAGTATGAATTTGATCGGTGGTATTAAAGTAGAGTTACTTCTTGGAGTGTTGTTATGCTAATGGGGCACGTGTCTTTTGGCCCAGTTGGGTGGTGTAATGGGGATTTGAACAAAGGGGGGAGACTCTCGAGAAAGTTCCAATTGGTTCGAGGTTTACATATAGCAATTGAGAATTTCTCCGGTCATGTGTATGGATAAAAATCTGAGATTTGCATTGATGGTGCCTGGACTTGCGAAAATTCTGTATGACTATGGATTCTACATTTCAGTATAAAAAGGGGAAGAGGAACAATTTTAAATCTACATATTGTCTTTCAGAGTGGATGTCTCGTTTGTGGTACTTTCGGGGTACTTAAAAAGAATACATTGACTTATGGGCCTTAGGGCGGTGTGGTTTTATGTTAGAGTGTCTTATAGTGGGTTGTGGTTAAAGATCGTGGTGTTTTAGCAAGGAAAGGTATCAATCTGAAGACAAATTCGGAAGGGACTCAGAGAAATAGGACAACTGGGTAGTAGACTGGACCGGTATGGTAATGGTAGGATCGGTCCTTTGGGTAATTACGATATGGTAAGACTTTACAGATGTTTTGGTGGCAATATTCTTTGGTTTGGTGACCTGCGTGGCTTGGTTGAGTTAGAGAGAATCAGTTCTAATGGATTGATTATGTGCAAATGGATTCCAAAGTATCCTTGATGGTTTCTACCATAGTTTGAGCCGGATATTTTCTACCGGTGTGGGGAACTTGTTGTGTATTGTGATTTCCTCCTGGAAAGAAGCAAGAGAAAGGTTTCTAACTAATAGGGTATGTAAATTGTTGGTGACTCAAAGTTGATAATGAGATTCTTGTGCTTGTCACATGATGGCATGATTGATGCGGTATGTTGTGCGGGATTAAAATCTACATATACGAGGTGGCAATTCAGTCTTGAAGGGAAGATCCCGAATTTTGGACAACATGGTCAACTTCAGATATTTAGAAGAATGTTATATATGCTCGGTAATCCCTGAGAAGTGTGCGCATTTCAAAAAGCGCTTTCTTGTGTTTCGATGTCATTGGTATTGCGGTACACACCTGGTTGATAGACTGCTGATATTCAAATTATTGCTATGCGGCATGGAAGAATTATGGAAATATTCCGAGTGGGATGATCGTGTATTAAGGATGTGATAGTCATTCGGGCGGTGGAGATTGGATCAGAAATGGTGATTCGTGTGTTCTAGGGATTTGAAGACTAGGAGTTTTCAGGAGCATATTGTTTCATGGCTATGGAGTGTGAAGTAGTGGCCTAAGCCAGCCATATGATACTATGTATTATGATTTCAGTTATTGTGGATTTTTGGAGGCTTATTTATCTATTTGTCGGTAACCATAGCTGATTTGGGGGTCCATTAGTAGGCCCAATTAGGATGTGTATTCTACATCGAGTCGGATTGGTTTTCTCCATACTGCTATTGTTGAGGGATGTGCCATTCGGTTGATGTTGAGATTATTCATGTTCTGAAATGATCTGTGAGTTACTCTTTTATGCTACGAGGAGTTGTGATTCATTGGTTATGCACCCATGATGTGGTTCTATTGGGGGTCTTATGGTGGAATTTGAGCGAGATGAGTATTTGGGTATTGTATTATTGATTGCATATTAGCTATGTTCTTTCAGGTTTTGTGTGGCATTGTGTCATTTGCCTCTCCGTGGTTATTGATTTTGAGCAGGGTGGCTCGAGGTATATAATATGGACCAGCGTTTGGCATTGTGTCATTTGCCTCTCCGTGGTTATTGATTTTGAGCAGGGTGGCTCGAGGTATATAATATGGACCAGCATTTGGATAGGGTCACGCGTTGCAGCGAAGTTATGTTAAGGTATGAACCTTGTGTTAGAATCATGTGATGGTTCTACGGTGTGTGATGTATTTTCAGCATTTCGTTGTGGCGGTACTTGTTAATCTTGCGGGGCAGTTCTCTCATTTGAGTCATTTTCCATGACTGAGTACATTTGAATTATTGCGTATTGGCGCACTGATGGCACAGTTTGTGGCTCTAAGTTATATTGGTGTGGCATGTTTGTGGGATAGTTGTGTTTAATAATATATGGTCATTGGACCTAGAATAGGTACTATCAGGTTTGAAACGGTATATTTGGGAGGATAATATTGAAAGTCGGCTTAGAAAGTGACTATGGTTCTGGTTGGGGCTAGAGAGCTCCATGACTTTTGGGTCTGATAAGGGGTTACGAGATTCTGCGTGTTATTTTATTATCAACATTGTACAAAGGTTTTGGGATGAGGTTTGGTTCGATATGGTTTTAATACTAGTATTTGGTTGGTTTCGGAGTAGTCACTATGATCAGGAATGGTGCTACGGGCTTGCGAGTTGTGTAATATGTTAGGTGATTATATTTGTGGTTATAGTTATAGCTAGATGCAGCTTGTTCAGATTCATACAGTATGTAACTATGAGATTCGGGTCTTGTAAGAAATTCTGAAGGTTGGGAATTGAATTCTAAGATTTTTGGCCTAAGGTTAAATTAAGGATTTTCAGTTTAATTGTGTTGTCAGGCCTATATGGAATAGGGTGAGGTGGGATCACCCCCGGGTACGTACGTGGTAATATGGAATAGTTATTTGATGTCTTGGAAACAACTCTTGGCACGTTCGAGGAAGAACGTATGTTTAAGTGGGGGAGAATGTAATGACCCGGCCGGTCGTTTTGAGTATTACAATCCCATTTCCCCATTTACTGCTCAAATTGTACTTTACAGTTGTTGTGTGAATTGTCGGGGTGATTGGTTCTGGTCCGGTAAGGTTTTGGAATGAATTGAAACACTTAGTTCCAAGATTTAAAGCTTAAGTTAAAATAGTGATCGGATGTTGACTTATGTGTAAACGACCCCAGAATGGAGTTTTGATGATTCCAATATCTCAGTATGGTGATTTTGGACTTAGAAGCATGTCCGGAAAATTATTTTGAGGTCCGTAGTGGAATTAGGCTTGAAATGACGAAAGTTGAATTATTGAAAGTTTGACCGGGGGTTGACTTTTTGATATCAGGGTCGGAATCCGATTCTGGAAATTGGAATAGGTCCGTAATGTGAAATGTGACTTGTGTGTAAAATTTGAAGTCATTACGGATTGATTTGATGTGTTTCGGCACAAGATATAAAATTTGAAAGTTCAAAGTTCATAGATTTTGATTTGAGGTGCGATTCGTCGTTTTAATGTTGGTTGATATGATTTGAGGCCTCGAGTAGGTACGTATTAGGTTATGGAACTTGTTGGTATGTTCGGACGAGGTTCCGAGGGGCTCGGGCGAGTTTCGGATGGTTAACAGATCAAATTCGGACTTAAGGAAATGCTGGAACTGCTGCCTACTGGTGTGATCACACCTGCGAAGCTTTTGATCGCAGGTGCGAAGCCGCATGTGAGCGCAAACAATCGTAGAAGCGGCCAAGAGTGGAACTGGGTAGTGCTTGCAGGTGAGAAGAAATTGCTCGCATCTGCGAGGCCGCATCTGCGAGCCCGCAGATGCGAGATTTTTGAAGGCCGACTGTTTCTGCAGGCGCGCATTTTTGTCCGCAGAAGCGAGGGTCGCAGATGCGACCCTTTGTTCGCAGATGCGGAAATCGCTTGGGCAAAAGCTTAAATTCTGGGTTTCGTGATGTTTACCCATTTTTCGATTTTGGAACCACACAACTTGGGGTAAGTATTCTTGACTCCCTTTTGATAATATTCCATGAATCTATCTTCATTTTTAGCGATTGGTTGATGAATTTAAAGAGAAAATTGGGGGTGTTGGCCTAAAGTTCATAATACGAATTTTTGAGTTTTGAACATCGAGTTGGAATCAGAATTGAGTGAAATTAGTATGGTTGAACTTATAATTGGATGGGTTATCAGATTTTGTAAGTTTTGTCAGATTTCGAGACGTGGTCCCCACGGGTGATTTTTGGGGCGTAATTTCAGGTATTTTTGGAAAATATTAGTATTTTGATATGGAATTAATTCCTATAAATTGTGTGGACTGAAACAAATTTATTGTGACTAGATTCGAGCCGTTCGAAAGTTGATAGGCATAGAATTGAATTTCTGGATCACTGTTTGGCTTGCTCGACATTTGGATTCGGCTTGTTCGAGGTAAGTAACTCATCTAATCTTGGAGCTGAGGGTATGAACCCTGATTGTACGTGTTATGTATTTGGTGTTTAGGTGACGCACATGCTAGGTGACGGGTGTGTGGGCATACACCGTGTGAACTGTGTAGTTATTTGAACTTGTCTGAAATCATGAAATCTCTACGTACTAGAGTTATTATAATGTGATTCATTCTATAAACTATGTTTAGACTACATGTCTATCCTGTTGGGACCCACCGTGGTCATTTCTGCTATTAAGTTAATTGTTTTCATTGTATTACGTACTCAGTCATACGCATTCATATGCATATCATATCTCATTCTCTGTTGTTATTTATTGATACATTATATCACCATTTACGGGTTTTTTTCATGACATTATGAGCCCATGAGAGAGAGACTGGAGAGATTGATGTCTGAGTGAGGCCGAGGGCCTGATTGATACTGATTTATGAGAGCGCTTGGGCTGAAGAAGCTCTTCCGGAGTCTACACACACCCCCATTGAGCGCGGATGATATTATTGAGGGATGGATTTCCCTGGACATGGATTTGTCCGAAGTACTTGATACCTGGAGATGGATTTCTTCACAGGGTTTGATTGCCCTTTTTCTCGGTACTGGGTGACTTATAGTCAGTGTTGTATATGTTCCGGAATGGATCTACTTGGGCCGTACGGGACATATACAGTACTGAGTGGTTGAGTATGATGAGTGGAAAGTGAGAAGCAGTGAGATTGAGTACTCTGAGAGTGTGAGTACATGAGTTCATCTCTGAGATGCAATGCATTGACATGCACACGTGATATACAGGCATAGAGATGTATTTTTCCCATGTTGTACGTTATCACATCATTCATGATTTCTCACACATGTTGACAGCTAGGCATAGTGATGCATTTGTTTTACACTGGTTATCTGGAATGGAAACGTAACATCTTACTTATTTTAATAAAGAAATTTTGGGAAAATTATTGTTTTCAAACTTATTCATATTGTTTGGCAACTTCGGTGATCGATTTGGGGTTTCCACTGATGTACTTGAAAGGAGGAACATTTTTTAAAATTCATGATATAGTTGAGCATTTTATCTCTCAATTACTACTTGTATTATTTGCTTTACGTTTTTATAGACTGTTGTGGACTATTAATTTGGACCCGACCTTGGTAAAAGCTCATCACTACTTTAAACCTAAGGCTAGGTTTGTTACTTACTCAGTACATGGGGGCGGTTGTACTGATACTAAACTTCTGCACATTGCGTGCAGATGTTGGATGTTATTGTTGCTGTGCTCGATGGTTGCCGGATTTGAAGATGTACCTACGTCCCGGTTGTAGCTGCCTCTTGTTCATGGTAGCCTTAGATTTGTAACAATCTGTTCATGTACATTTCGAACAGATGATGTATTATTTCATATCAGTTTTGTAAATTCTATTCTTAGAAGCTCATGATTTGTACTACCAGTTCTTGGGAAAATGTATAAGATTAAGACCTTTATTTACTTAAATTGCTTTAATAATTGTTATTGGAATTGGATAGTTTAAAGTTGGCTTACCTAGCGGGTTGAGTGTCACGACCCAATTTCACCTATAGGTCGTGATGGCGCCCAACACTACAGCTAGGCAAGCCAACTTAATAAATTAAGTATATACTAACAAAATTTAAAACCAAGAAAAATAATAAAACACCAAATTCTACCAATGTGTGTGCCAAGACCTGGTGTCTCAAGTGTATGAGCATCTAGTAGATTATACAAACCTCAAATATTGTCTGAAATAAAAATAGACAGAATAAAAAATACAATGAGAGACACTAGTAGTTGCAGAACGACTCAGAAAGGCAGCTCACCACTATGTCCCTGGATACCGTGGGTGTAAAACGATAGGTCCCCCACTAGTACTTGCCTCAGGTCCTGCACAAAAAGTATAGCAAGTGTAGTATGAGTACGTAAACAACGTGTACCTAGTAAGTATCAGGCCTAATCTCGAAGTGGTGAAAACGAGATGGCCGACTTTGACACTCACTATGGGTCAATAATAATAATTGAAATACAACTAGGATATTTAAATCAGCATGATTTACTGAATTTATAATAACTTATCTAATCAGCGGAAATAATCAAATTCCTTCAAATGCAACAGTTCTCAATATATTAATTAAATTCCTTCAATTCAAATAATTTCCAATTTATCAATTAAATCTCATTTACAGGAATAACAATTAATTCCTTAACAAGTAGGCATAATAATTCATTAGATTCCAAGGATTCTCAAATTTATCAATTGACTTCGCAAGCTGAAATAAGCTATTAAGGTATCGTATGATTATTATCATTAAGCATGATTTCTGCTGAGGACGTACGACCCGATCCAGAGTGTCGTGTATACTGCTGAGGGACGTGCAGCACGATCCATAGATGAATCTATCCTGCCGAGGTGTTCGGCCCGCTCCACAAGAAATGAGGACATTTTTCTTATATACCTTTGGAACGAGAGTATATTTATTATAAGATAAATTCGGGAGGAAGAACAATTTCTTTTAACAATTAATTAATTTAAACAAATATCAAGCATATGAGATTTCCATCCTTTAATATCTTTATCTAACAATTCACAATATATTCATATATATCAATTAATATTAATTAAACAAAGAATATAATTTACACAAGTAATTCATGCTTTGAGTCCTAAACTACCCGGACTTTAGCATTTATAGTAGCTACGCACGGACTCTCATCACCTCGTATGCTCGTAGCCCCCGCAATTAGCAATAATTATTCAATTTAATCCCTATGGGGTAATTTTTTCCTCACAAGATTAGACCAGAGACTTACCTCAATTTGCTCCAATTTAATCCACTAGAAGGCCCTTTCCTCGATTATTCAACTTTGATTGACTCGAATCTAACCAAAAATAATTCGATACAATCACTAAAATTTATAAGAATCAATTCTATAAGAAAATACTACATTTTCATTAAAAATCCTGAAATTAATTAAAATTTCGTCCGTGGGGATCACATCTCGGATTCCGGCGAAAGTTACGAAATCCTACAACCCATTCAATTACGAGTCCAACCATACCAGTTTCACTCAAATCCGACTCTCAATCGATACCGAAATCTCAAAAATTCGTTTCTATGAGATTTCGAAAACCTTCCCAAATTTCAATCTCAAAACACTAATTAAATGGTGAAAACAATGATATATTCGTGTATATTGACCAAATCCGAGTTAGAATCACTTACTCCAATATATTGTCCTTGAAAATATATCAAAAAGCATAACTGCTCAAGGTCCAATTTGTTAAAAATAGCGAATGGGACGAATGCCCTCTTTTATAATTCTGCCCATGCAGCCCTCAATCATAACCTCGATCCTCGGCCTCGATCGTGGTTCGATCATGGTTCAATCATGGCCTCGATCCTCGGCCTCGATCGTGACTTCGATCATGGCCCCGATCCCCGGCCTCGATCGTGGCCTCGATCATGGCCTCGATCATGGGCCTCGATCTTGGGCTCGATCTTGGCCCAGAATTTCCAGCAGAAAGGAAACGATTTGCAGCAGCTGTTTTAAGTCCAACTTTTGATCCGTTAACCATCCGAAACACACCCGATGCCCTTGGGACCTCAACAAAATATATCAACAAGTCCTAAAATATCATACAAACTTATTTGAAACCTCAAATAACATAAAATGACGCTAAAACCACGAATTATGCTCCAATTCATGCTTAATGAAACTTAAAATTTTCAACTTCTACATTCGATGTCGAAACGTATCAAATCAAGTCCGATTGACCTCAAATTTTGCACACAAGTCACTATGACATAACGGAGCTATGAAAATTTTCGGAACTGGATTCCGACCCCGATATCAAAAACATAACTCCCCGGTCAAACTTCCAAACTTAAATTCTTGTTTTAGCCATTTCAAGCCAAATTTCACTACAAACTTCTAAATACAATTACGATCGTGCTCCTATGTCCAAAATCACCATACAGAGCCATTGGAATCATCAAAATTCTATTCCGGGGTCCTTTGCACATAATTCGACATCCGGTCACTATTTAAACTTAAACTTTTAATTTTTTATCAGAAATCTATATCTCGGGTTAGGGACCTCGAAATTTGGTTCCGGGCATACGCCCAAGTCCCAAATCACGATACAGACCTACTGGAACTGTCAAAACACTGATCCAAGTCCGTTTGCTAAAAATATTGATCAAAGTCAACTCAGTTGAGTTTTAAAGTTCTAATTCACATTTTAATCCATTTTTCAGATAAAAACTTTTTAGAAAATTTTACGGATTGTGCACGCAAGTCGAAGAATGATAAATAGTGCTTTTCGAGGTCTTAGAACATAGAATTAATTATTAAATTTAAAGATGATATTTTGGGTCATCACATTCTCCACCTCTAAAACAAATGTTCGTCCTCGAACAGGTTTAGAATTATACCTGAAGTGCTGAATAAATGTGGATATTTGCTCCACATGTTTTCCTGAGCCTCCCAAGTCGCTTCCTCGACTGGTTGTCCCCTCCACTGGACTTTAACCGCAAAAATCCTCTTGGACTTCAACTGGCGAACCTGTTTATCAAAAATGGCAACTGACTCCTCTTCATAACCCAAGCTATTATCTAGTTGAACTGTGTTGAAGTCTAACACATGTGATAGGTCGGCATGATACTTCCGGAGCAGAGATACATGAAAAAACGGATGAACTCCCGATAGGCTGGGAGGCAATGCAAGCTCATAAGCAACCTCCCCGACTCGTCTTAACACCACAAATGGGCCTATAAACCTTGGGCTCAATTTTCCCTTTTTCCAAAATCTCATGATTCCCTTCATCGGCGAAACCTTCAAAAGAACTTTTTCACCTACCATAAATGATAAATCACGCGTCTGGACTGCGCTGTACGGAGTCGCTCCTGAATCAACTTTACCTTTTACAAGGCATCCTTCACCAAATCAGTACCATATAACTTAGCCTTACCGGGCTCAAACCATCCAATGGGCGAACGACATCGCCAACCATATAAAGCCTCAAATGGAGCCATCTCGATGCTATATTGGTAACTATTATTATAAGCAAACTCGGCCAAAGGCAAGAAACGATCTCACTGACCTCCAAAGTTAATCACACATGCCCTGAGCATATCCTCCAAAGTCTGAATTGTCCGCTCTGACTACACGTCGGTCTGCGGATGAAAGGTTGTGCTGAGCTGTACCCGGGTCCCCAATTCACTCTGTACTGCTCTCCAGAAATGTGAAGTAAACTGAGGGCCTCTATCAAATATTATAGAAATTGGCACACCGTGCAACTGAACTATCTCCTGAATATATATCTGGGACAACTTCTCTGAAGTGTACGTAGTCACAACAGGAATAAAGCGTGCCGACTTGGTCAACCTATCAACAATGACCCAAACTGCATCAAACTTCCGCAAGGTCCGCGGCAACCCAACTACAAAGTCCATAGTGATGCACTCCCATTTCCACTCTGGTATAGTCATCTGGTTAAGTAGGCCACCTGACCTCTGGTGCTCATATTTAACTTGCTGACAATTTAGACATCTAGCCATATACTCAACTATGTCCTTTTTCATTCGTCTCTACCAATAATGCTGCCTCAAATCACGATACATCTTTGTAGCACCTGGATGAATAGAATACCGAGAACTGTGTGCTTCCTCTAGGATCTTTTGCCTCAGTCCATCCACATTAAGAACACATAGACGATCCTGGAGTCGCAAAACACCATCCGCTCCAATAGTAACTTCCTTGGCACCACTCCATAGTACCGTTTTTCGAAGAACCATTAAGTGTGGATCATTATACTGGTGAGCCTTGATCTGCTCAAATAGTGAATACTGAGCTACAACACATGCAAGAACTCGGCTGGGCTCTGAAATATCCAGCCGCACAAGTCTATTGGCCAAGGACTGAATATCTGAAGCCAATGGCCTCTCCTCTGCTGAAATGAAAGATAAACTACCCATACTCTCCGCCTTTCTACTCAAGGCACCTGCAACCACATTTGCGTTGCCTAGATGATACAGGATAGTAATATCTTTTAGTAACTCAAGCCATCTGCGATGTCTCAGATTTAGGTCCCTCTGCTTGAACAAATGCTGCAAACTACGATGATCAGTGTAAACTTCACAAGATACCCCATAAAGATAATGCCTCCAAATCGTAAGAGCGTGAACAATCGCAGCTAACTCCAAATCATGTACTGGATAATTCTTCTCGTGGGACTTCAGCTGGCATGAAGCATATGCAATAACTCGCCCTTCCCGCATCAGTACACAACCCAAGCCAACGCGTGAAGCGTCATAATACACTGTATACATCCCCGAACCGGAAGGCAACACTAACACTAGTGTTGTAGTCAATGTTGTCTTGAGCTTCTCAAATCTCACCTCACAATCATCGGACCATTGGAACAGAGCACCCTTCTGGGTTAATTTGGTCAAAGGTGCTGCAATAGATGAAAAACCCTCCACGAACCGACGATAATAACATGTTAAACCCAGAAAACTCCTGATCTCAGTCGCCGAAATGGGACGATACCAATTCTGAACTGCCTCAATCTTTTGGGGATCAACTTTAATGCCCTCGCCTAATACAATATGTCCCAAAAATGCAACAGACTCAAGCTAGAACTCACATTTAAGGAACTTAGCATATAGCTTTTGTTCCCGCAACGTTTGAAGCATTACTCTCATATGCTGCTCATGCTCCTCCTTACTGCGAGAGTAGATAAGAATGTCATCAATGAAGACAATGACAAACGAATCAATATATGGCCTGAATACCATGTTCATCAGATCCATAAACACTGTCGGGGCATTAGTTAAACCGAAGGACATCACCAGAAATTCATAATGACCATATCTAGTCCGAAAAGCAGTCTTCCGAGCATCTGAATCCCAAATCTTCAACCGATGGTACTCCGACCTCAAGTCGATCTTAGAGAACACCCTAGCACCCTGCAACTGGTCAAATAGATCATCAATACACGTCGACGGGTACTTGTTATTAATAGTGACTTTGTTCAATTGGCGGTAATCAATACACATCTGCATTGATCCATCCTTCTTCTTCACAAATAATATATGTGCACCCCAATGCGATACACTCGGTCTGACGAACCCTTTGGCTAGTAACTCCTCAAGCTATTCTTTCAATTCTTTTGGAGCCATGTGATACTGTGGGATATATATAGGCTGGGTATCTGAAGCTAAGTCAATACAGAAATCAATATCACGATCAGGTGGCATACCTGGAAGATCTGAAGGAAATACATCAGAGAACTCCCGAACTATAGGCACTGAATCAATAGCCGAAGTCTCTGCAGTAGTATCCCGAACATAGGCTAGATAAGCCAAACAACCCTTCTCAACTATGTGTTGAGCCTTTATAAAAGAAATAACTCGATTAAAGGAACTAACAGACGAACCCTTCCACTCTAGCTTAGGCAATGCTGGAATAGCCAAGGCAACAATCTTGGCATGACAATATAGAATAACATGATATGGAGATAACCAGTCCATGCCCAGAATAATTTCAAAATCGGTCATCTCAAATAATAGGAGATCTGCTCTAGGCAGAACCACATAATGTAATAACACATGACCGGTAGATACGGTTTACAATGACAAAATCGCCCACAAGAGTGGACACATAAATAAGAGTACTCAAGGACTCACGAGAAACACCCAGGAATGGAGCAAATAGAGATGACAAATATGAATACGTAGATCCTGGATTAAATAATTCTGAGGCATCTTTGCCGCAAACAGAAATAATACATGTAATCACGGCATCTGAGGTCTCTACATCTGGTCTGGCCGGAAAAGCATAGAACCGAGCTGGAGCACCAACTGGCTGGCCTCCGCCTGGATGACCTCCACCTCTAGAACGGCCCCTACCCACCTGTCCTCTACCTCTTGGTGGTCGAACTATTGGTGGAGCAACTGGTACGGTAATCATGGGTTGCTGACCCTGCTGCACTGGTCTACCCTGCAGTCTGGGATAGAATTTCTGTATGTAACTGGGATCCCCGCACTCGTAACAGCTTTTCAATGCGATAAGCTGATGACTAGAAGTCTGGCCCCGGTGACCTGAATACCCACTAAAAGAAACCTGAATAGCTGGTGGGCGATAAGAACTCTCTGGTATAACATTGAGACAGGGTCGCACAAGAGCACCTCGAGGAGGTGGTGGTGCTGGATATGGGGGCCTGCTGGACTGCCCTCTCACGAACTGACCTCTGCCCCTAGACGGAGCACCTCTGAACTCTCCAGAATACCTAAACCGCTTATCTCTAGTAACCTACTCTCGGCTACGCTGACGTACACCCTCAATCCTCCGGGCTATCTCCATGACTAGCTCATTAGAAGTACCCATCTCAATCTCTCGAGCCATAGTGGCCTGAATGCCAGTATGTAAAACCGCAACAAACCTCCGCACTCTCCCTGCCTCAGTAGGGAGTATCATAAGTGCATGGCGAGATAACTCAGAAAACCTCGCCTTATAATCGATCAATGACATCTGACCTTGCTAGAGCTGCTCAAACTCAAACCTCAACTCTTCCCTCTGAAAGGGCGGAATATACCTGTCCAAGAAGACTCCAATATCCTCATGTTGTACAGTCTATCCTTGCACCGATCAATGATATCCTGGGGATCCTCATGTCGCTCACCCCAAAAAATAGGAGGATGTAGTCTAGTCCATCTGTCCAATAGTTTCTGCGGATCAGCGGCTACAACTGGCTTGGGCTCAGATGTAGTTTCTGCCACTAGCTAGGCTTCACCTATGGGTAGTACACCCTTGGTCTGATATACAACAGCTACATGTCCATGAGCCTGTGTGGTCGGAGTCTATGCTCCCCCGCCCGCCTGAGATGTGGCTGGGTCTGCCGGAAATAAATCGGCCTGAGTCATATT
Organism: Nicotiana otophora; assembly: GCA_000715115.1. Lineage (NCBI taxonomy): Eukaryota > Viridiplantae > Streptophyta > Magnoliopsida > Solanales > Solanaceae > Nicotiana > Nicotiana otophora. The sequence continues at coordinate 61,802 of AWOL01S0022717.1, forward strand.
GTCCATGAACCGCAGCATACGACCCATGACATCCTGAAATCCCAGTGCAGATGTGAAATCCACCGGAGCTGGCTCTGCCACAGACACCTCACCCTACTCCTCAATAATGGGATTCTCTGCTGGACTGACTGGCGGCATAACTGGAACAGTCCTGGGACGTCCTCGCCCTCTACCACGGGCTGGACCTCCCTCGTCCTCTGCCTCGACCTCTAGCAACTAGGGGAGTAGCTCTTCCCTGGTCTGGAACCTCATTCGAGCGCGTTCTCACCATCTGAGAGAGAATAAGAGAAGGACATTTAGAACTACATCAATTGCACGATGGAATATGAAGAAAGGTAATTTCCTAACACCCTATAACTTCTCGAAGATAAGTACAAACGTCTCTGTACCGATCCGCAAGACTCTATTAATCCTGCTCATAACTTGTGAGACCTACGTGAACCTAGTGCTTTGATACCATGTTGTCACGACCCAATTTCACCTATAGGTCGTGATGGCGCCCAACACTACAGCTAGGCAAGCCAACTTAATAAATTAAGTATATACTGACAAAATTTAAAACCAAGAAAAATAATAAAACATCAAATTCTACCAATGTGTGTGCCAAGACCTGGTATCACAAGTGTATGAGCATCTAGTAGATTATACAAAACCTCAAATATTGTCTGAAATAAAAATAGACAGAATAAAAAATACAAGGAGAGACACTAGTAGCTGCAGAACGGCTCAGAAAGGCAGCTCGCCACTATGTCCCTGGATAACGTAGGTGTAAGACGATAGGTCCCCCACTAGTACTTGCCTCAGGTCCTGCACAAAAAGTACAGCAAGTGTAGTATGAGTACGTAAACAACGTGTACCCAGTAAGTATCAAGTCTAATCTCGAAGAGATAGAAACGAGATGGCCGACTTTGACACTCACTATGGGACAATAATAATAATTGAAATACAACTAGGATATTTAAATCATCATGATTTACAGAATTTATAATAACTTATCTAATCAGCAGAAATAATCAAATTCCTTCAAATGCAACAATTCTTAATATATTAATTAAATTCCTTCAATTCAAATAATTTCTAATTTATCAATTAAATCTCATTTACATGAATAACAATTAATTCCTTAACAAGGAGGCAAAATAATTCAGTAGATTCCAAGGATTCTCAAATTTATCAATTGACTTCGCAAGCTGAAATAAGCTATTAAGGTATCGTATGATTATTATCATTAAGCACGATTTCTGCTGGGGACGTACGACCCGATCCAAAGTGTCGTGTACACTGCCGAGGGACGTGCGGCACGATCCATAGATGCATCTATCCTGCCGAGGCGTTCGGCCCGCTCCACAAAAAAGGAGGACATTTTTCTTATGTACCTCCAGAAGGAGAGTATATTTATTATAAGATAAATTCGGGAGGAAGAATAATTTCTTTTAATAATTAATTAATTTAAACAAAAATCAAGCATATGAGATTTCCATCCTTTAATATCTTTATCTAACAATTCACAATATATTCATATATATCAATTAATATTAATTAAACAAAGAATACAATTTACACAAGTAATTCATGCTTTGAGTACTAAACTACCCGGACTTTAGCATTTATAGTTGCTACGCACAGACTCTCATCACCTCGTACGTACGTAGACCCCACAATTAGCAACAATTATTCAATTTTATCCCTATGGGGTAATTTTTCCTTCACAAGATTAGACAAGAGACTTACCTCAATTTGCTCTAATTTAATCCACTAGAAGGCCCTTTCCTCGATTATCCAAGTTTGATTGGCTCAAATCTAACCAAAACATATTCGATACAATCACTAAAATTTATAAGAATCAATTCTATAAGAAAATACTACATTTTTATTAAAAATTCCGAAATTAATTAAAACTTCGTTAGTGGGGACCACATCTCGGATTCTGGCTAAAGTTACAAAATCTGACAACACATTCAATTACGAGTCTAACCATACCAGTTTCACTCAAATCCAACTCCAAATCGATACCGAAATTTTAAAAATTCGTTTCTATGAGATTTCTAAAAATTTCAATCTCACAACACTAATTAAATGGTGAAAACAATGATATATTCGTGTATATTGACCAAATCCGAGTTAGAATCACTTACCCTAATGTCTTTTCCTTGAAAATCTATCAAAAGTCGCCTCTGCTCAAGCTCCAATTTGTTAAAAATGGCGAATGAGACGAATGCCCTCTTTTATAATTCTGCCCAGGCAACCCTCGATCATGACCTCGATCCTCGGCCTCGATCATGGCCCCGATCCCCGGCCTCCATCGTGGCCTCGATCATGGCCTCGATCATGGGCCTCGATCTTGGGCTCAATATTGGGCTCGATCTTGGTCCAGAATTTCTAACAGAAAGGAAAAAATTGCAGCAGCTGTTTTAAGTCCAACTTTTGATCAGTTGACCATCCGAAACTCACCCGAGGCCCTCGGGACCTCAACCAAATATACCAACAAGTCCTAAAATAACATACAAACTTATTTGAAACCTCAAATCACATAAAACGACGCTAAAATCACGGATTATGCTCCAATTCAAGCTTAATGAAACTTAAAATTTTCAACTTCTACATTCGATGTCGAAACCTATCAAATCAAGTCCGATTGACCTCAAATTTTGCAAACAAGTCATAAATGATATAACGGAGCTATGAAAAGTTTCGGAACTAGATTCTGACCCCGATATCAAAAAGTCAACTCCCCGGTCAAACTTCCAAACTTAAATTCTTGTTTAGCCATTTCAAGCCAAATTTCACTACGGACTTTCAAATAAAATTACGATCACGCTCCCAAGTCCAAAATCACCATACAGAGCTGTTGGAATCATCAAAATTCTATTCCGGGGTCCTTTGCACATAATTCAACATCCGGTCCCTATTTGAACTTAAACTCTTAATGTTTCATCAAAATTCCATATCTCGGGCTAGGGACCTCGGATTTTGATTTCGGGCATACGCCCAAGTCCCAAATCACGATATGGACCTACAGAATTGTCAAAATACCGATCCAAGTCTGTTTGCTAAAAATGTTGATCAAAGTCAACTCAGTTGAGTTTTAAAGCTCTAATTCACATTTTAATCTATTTTTCACATAAAAACTTTCCGAAAACTTTTATGGACTGGACACGCAAGTCGAGAAATGATAAATAGTACTTTTCGAGGTCTTAGAATACAGAATTAATTATTAAATTTAAAGATGATATGTTGGATCATCACATTGAGTTAGGTGTCATCACGACTAATTGGATTTTGGGTCGTGACAGCCGCTAAGTTTTATTCCCAGCCGCTGCAATACTATATGTTTGGGTCGTTGCTGCATAAAAAACAGATTTTAAGAATTCTTGTTTGATTGTATGGAATTAAGTAACGAGAATACCTTATCATCCTTAAGCTTTACTGGCCATTATATGTGGCATATGAAATTTTATAGTTTCAGTCGTTGTCCTATGTTTTTTACTTGATGTATCAAAAATATAGTAATAAAGTGTTTTTCTATCATTCTATGCAATTTTGTGCAATTTGTTGCCTTATTCTTTACTAATGCTTAACAAAGTTATTGAGGCATCGCTTAACTCTCAATCTTCTCTTTTTACGTAGGTTTCGAGATTGTTACTGGCATCATTCTCCTTCACTTCCTTCACTTTCTTATCTTCATCGTCAAAGTATTCTTCTTACCAGGTACCCAAACACTTGAGCCTAAGCCGATTTGTGATTTGTGATGTCCAACTATGACAGTTTGTGATTTGTAGAGATAATTATTTTTGTGTGTGTTTGCTATGTTGTGATTTGTGATTTTTGAATGCTATTAAATTGGCGAGCAACTGATTGAATTGATTCCTCTATTTTCCCTAATATTATATGTTTACTTTTGATTGTTATAAGCTATTCATATCAGACTATACATAATGAACAACAACAACAACAACCCAGTATAATCCCACTAGTGGGGTCTGGGGAGAGTAGTTTGTACGCAGACCTTACCCCTACCATAGGGTAGAGAGGCTGTTTCCGATGACTCGAACTCACAACCTCTTGGTTGGAAGTGGAGGGTGCTCACCACTAGAGCAACTCACTCTTGTCAGACTATACATAAAGAAAATCCTGTTAATTTAAGTGTAAAGTAATTTTATTTGAATTGTCGATTTAGTTGGATATGAGTTATTCAGTTCGTTAGCCTTCGAGATCTCTGTGTTAATGCTCCATTGATTCGACTATGTTAATTATTTTCGCATATATTTGTGACTTGGATTGTGTTCTAAAAATGCTGTTAGTTCTTGTTTCGCCTTTTGCAATTTAAATTACGAAAGTGCTACTTAATAGTTGATATGGTAAGAGAATGTTTGTTTAGATTTTCTACTTGTTAAGAAAAGAAATGATCAATTTTAAATCTAGTTGCTTAAATATTAAATGGATACATGCTAAATGCCTCTTCTTCTGCTATTTTTGATCCATTCACTCACTCCTCCTTAGTGTTACTGCATGGGATCCTTTACCTTTTATATTACTGAAGGCAGCATGCTTTACTTTCATTGAGTTGTGCCCTAGTTGTACATCACGTTAGAAATGATGAACGATTGACTTTTATTCAGGAATACTTGAAGTAGAATTTTGTTAGACTACGTTTGCTGATGTAAATACTGTTATTTATTCCTGAAAACTTGCACAATGGAAGTAGGAAAGTAATTTATCATGGATGTTGAATTAGACAACACAAATATGTGACACCACATTGCTAGAAAATGCAGGACACTGCAACGGCTGACATGAAAAATATTTAGTATTATTAGATAGTATAAGAACACCACCACATTACTAGAAAATGCAGGACATGTGCCCGAAAAGTTTATAACAAAAACAAGAGATTAGTCCTAAAAATATCAAGGATGTACTGGATCCGTCTTGCGTTTTTGTAAATTTGGCAGCACTTCCTTTGTGCTGAAGTTTATAACATTTGTTCACCAGAAAAATATGAAGTTACATCTTAAATCAATAAAAGCTCTTAGTAGTCTTATTCTTTTGTTCTTCCAGTAATTTGGATTATGATCTCTAAATAACAATGCATATTTGTGATGCTTATTCGTGTTAATTGCTCTTGAATGAATGGACTTCATGAAAGAACACAGCAAACAACAATATATTAAGATAAATTGCTTGCTTCTATTTCACTTTAGGTGTAAAGAGGAGTTGGTAGAAGAAGTAGAATCACTGTTAAACATCATAGAACCTTGTAAGATGAACTTGTTGATATAGTAAGGTTGTGATAGTAGTTGCCTGCTTGAATCAAATTCATCTATCTGTGGGTTTAACACCGTTAAAGTAAGGAGAATCAGATCTTTCTATGGGACTAAAAGATGGATTGTAAACCAGAAGCTTATGTTGCACAACGCACACATCTTCTTGTTGATGACAATCATGACTTTCTAGGGTCTATTTTCTTGGTTGTGTGTTGCTTCTATCTGTTGTTCGTGAACCAAACAAAGCACAAGCAAACACTAAAAGGTTGGGGGATATAGAGAATACTAACCTAACTAGGAGAGGATTTGTTACCTGTAGAAGAGTGCTTTTTAATTCAACTGATGAGAATTCTTCGCGTGGAATTAAAGTTGTTTGACATTGTTTTATAGGAAATAAAACTGAAGGGGGTTCTAAAAAGAGACTAATTTTGTGTCACAACCCAAAATCTCACCACAAGCGCTATGATGGCACCTAGTCTCTAAGACTAGGTAAGCCGATTTCTTTTACATTTTGAAACCATTTTTTTTTTTGAATTAAAATCTAACAGCGGAAATAATTACAATACACAACCTCCCAAGACTGGTAGTACTGAGTCACGAACTCTAACTGAATATATGGAATAATCACGAGAACCGAATATACAATACTGTTTGATTACAAATTAACAGTACAATGAAATGAAAAGACTCCAAGGGACTGCGACGGCCAAGCAACTCTACCTTGAATCCTTATGATCGCGCTTTAACTCTGCTCAAGTCCGATATCTTCAATACCTGGCTCTGCACAAAAATGTGCAAAAGTTATGAGTACGCTACGGTCGATACCCAGTAAGTATCAAGACTAATCTCAATGGAGTAGAGACGAGGTACATTCAATACACTCACTAGTCTAATAACATGTACAATATAATATACAAAATAATATGAAACAAATAACTATAGGACAACATGGAACAACCAGTGGTATGCACAGCAGACAACAAAAATACCATTAATATTACTTAACAATTAATAAACACAAGCACACCCAATTAAATCAAGTCTCTCAAATAAATGTCTTTCACATATAATTCTTCCACATAACTCTCTTTCAAATATAATTTTCTCAAAAAATTATTTTTCAAATATAATTCTTTCAATAAATCTTTTCAAATATAATTTCTTCAAATAAATATCTTTCAAATAAAATTCTTTCATATAATACTTTCTAAGTAAAAATCCTTCCAAATAAACATTTTGAATATAATTCGTTCAATTAAAAAGTCACCATGTGACACCTCATTTCATAATCATAAAAATATGGGTCTCAGCCTATTTTTATATTTTCGTAAACACGGATCTCAACCTATTTTCATATTTCCACGGCACCTCGTGCCCATAATTAAATCATCATATTTCCCTGGCATCTCGTGCCCTCGTTTCATATCACAACTGCACAGACAATTCACGTGCCAATTAACATTATCATTTCATCACAACACCCCGTGCCCACATTTCATATCACAACTCCATAGACAATTCACGTGCCAAATATTCTCATTATTTACTCACGGCACCTCGTGCCCACATTTTATTTTTTAATAATCCGCCTGGCAATAGCCACAGACTCTCAATTTCAACATAAATAAGATTGTTATCAATTTACCAACAACAAGACAAGTTGCACAAGGTATAGAAATAAACACAAGAAAATCACAACATCACATGAAAATTATCAACACCACAACCACATCATTATATATCGTCCCTGACAATATCCACCCTTATCGCTCCGCCCAGACAATATCAATAGCCACCCTTATCGCTCCTATTGCCACCCTTATCACTCCTATTGCCACCCTTATCGCTCCTATAGCCACCCTTATCGCCCCGCCCAGACAATATTCCAACAAACACAACAGTGAAATGCCACCTTTATACCCACATAATATCAACGGTTAAATGCCACCCTTATCTCCCCAAAATAGTAACTCACACAACACAACAATTTACACGGGAAATTAACACGACAATATAATAAATTCAATTCATATCACAATTTGCCCAATGGCCACAACCAAATTCCAAGAAATATTAAACCTACAATACTCGCGAAAGTTCATAAATATTTCAAGTAACAATCACATCAAATTATCATATAAAAACAAATTCAACAATAAGGATTTAGGCATAGCAAACAGATGATTTAATAATTTTTCACAATTTCCCAATTTACTATGCAATAATGCCTAAGACTTTATTTCAATGAATTTTGCACGTATAAAGCCATAGTACGTACTCATCACCTCGCGTATATGGCTTTTCACATTTCACAAATGGCATATAAGACTCAATGCCTAATGGGTAATTCCCCCAATCGAGGTTAAGCAAGACACTTACTTTTTTGAAGTTAGATCGATATTCCAAAATAGCCTTCTTTCTTGAATTGGCCTCCGGACAGCTCATATCCATCCAAATTAATTGTATAACTTCATTAAAATTCATCAAAAATAATTCCGGATAATAATACGTCGACTTAAAATTTTATTCAAAAAAGTCAATAAAAGTCAACGTGGGGCCTGCCCCTCGGAACCCGAAATAAATTGCATGAAAGCTGAACACCCGTTCCGATACGAGTTCAACCATACCAATTTTATCGAATTCGAATAACAACTCGACCTCTAAATCATAATTTTTCGTTTTTGAAAGATTTTGTAAAAAACTTGATTTCTTCCATTTAAATCTGAATTAAATGATGAATATTATCATAGATTCATGAAATATAATCATTTTAGGATATAGAACACTTACCCCAGTCGAAGTCGTGAAGAAATCCTCAAAATCGCCCAAAAATCGAGCTTCAAAAATCCCAACCGAAAATGAAGAAATGACAGATTTTCAATCCTTAAGTTTGTTCCTAGGTTCGCATTTGCGGACAAAAACTTCGCATTTGCGAATGAACAGTACCTCACATGAACAGTGTTTTCGCAATTGCCATAAATGGTTCGCAATTGCGAATGAACAGTGTTTTCGCAATGGTTCGCAATTGCGAATGAACAGTGTTTTTGCAATTGCGAATGAACAATGTTTTCGCAATTTCCATAAATGGTTCGCAATTGCTAATAAACTGTGTTTCACCAGAAACCAGCAAACTCAAACTTCTCTCAAATGATCCGAAACCACCCCGAAACTCATATGGAACCTCCCGGACACAAACCATATATGCATTTCAATCATAAAACATGCTACGGACCTCCTTGCGCACTCAAAATACTGAAAAGAGGTCGTCTTGACCCAAGTTTGACCATGGTCAAACTCCCAAATTTCTTAATTTTACTAGTCTTTCAACCAATGATCCAAAAATACACCTAAGCCCCTCGGGACCCGTCAAATCATACTAACAAGTCCTAAAACATCATACGAACTTATTCGAAACTTCAAATTACATCGAACAATGCTAGAACCACGAATTATATCCCAATTCAAGCTTAATGAAACTAAGAAATTCCAACTTCTATATTTAATGCCGAAACCTACCAAATCACGTCTGATTGACCTCAAATTTTGCACACAAGTCATAAATAACATAACGGACCTATACAAATTTTCAGAACTGGATTCCGACCCCAAAATTAAAAAGTCAACACCCCGGTCAAACTTCCCAAAAATTCTATTTTCGCCATTTCAAGCCAAATTCTATTACGGACTTCCAAATAATATTTCGGATACGCTCCTATGCTTAAAATCACCGTACAGAGCTATTGGGACCATGAGAATTTGAATCCGAGATCGTTTACTCAAAAGTCAACTCTCCAGTCAATTCTTTCTATTTATGCTTCTAAATAAGGATTGTTCTTTAAATTTAAGTCCGAATCTTCAGTAAATCAAACTCGACCACACCCGTGGGTCATAATACATATTGCGAAGCTCCTCGAGACCTAAAGTCACTGAACGGGGCGTTAATTTTTTAAAACGACAAGTATGGTCATTACATTCTTCACCTCTTAAACAAACGTTCGTCCTCGAACGTTCTAAGAATTATTCTGAGGTTACTAAATTGATGATTTTACTTTTACACATATACTCATGGTTGATTCCACGCTACCGCATTTGAGATAAGCCTGATAACATCATCTCATTTGAGATTATTGCTTTTATCCATATTTGTAAACTTTAAGATCAATTTCTTACACTCCAACATTTCAAAAGGTCTGATTTTTTTTTCACAATAGTGCACGGTATTAGTCTCAACTGGCTATAGAAACTCGTGCCTACGCACACATCATTTTTCTTGATGGAGTTGAAGTACTTCAAAATTTTTCTGGGGTGTTTCATTCTTCCCCGCTTAGGGTCATTCTCCCTCAAACACATAACATAACTTATCTCTTCCTTTGCAAATCTCAATCCTTCAAATTTTACTAACTTCCAAATCTTTTCAAAAATTCCGGCAGAGTCTCCCCTGTAATTGGGCCTATCCGCCTGCCAGAGTAACACCAAACCAACTTCTAACAACACATCCATAATGTATATATCAATAATACAATCTCAGTGTTACAAACATTGCATTATCATAATGATATCAGGACATGAAGCACATCATATGTATGCTCATCACCACATCTCTGGTCTTAAACGATGCTCATAATTAATTCCAGCATCATCAATTAATCTCATATTAACCACCACCTCATTCCGAATTTTCACAACACTTACAACAGAGTGTGAGGCATGAAGACCTCATGATTGCTTACTTGGATTAATGAGTCACATTTAACGCTACATGGGCACTCATCTCATAGGTTAAAACTCAATGTTTACAGCACCAAAATGGCTGAACATGCACAAAAAATATACAAGAATTATCAAATAAGCCTAACAGGCATGACTCCCTATTAATACTGTTGTACAATTAAATTTCACAAAGGGAAAACTTTTTTTAACTCATAAACATTTCACCACAAGGACCTCGTCCTTACATAACTTCCATCGTGGCTTGTAGCCCGGTTTAAATATTTCACATCAAGTATAAAATGCGAGGATCTCGTCCTTAACTCCAAATCACAAGTATTTTGCACATTGTGCCAACTGAAATTTTTAATTTCCTTTCTTTCTTATTTTCAATAAATCTCGTAAAACATTTTTCATAACAAATAACGAACCCTCATACCGGCAGGGAATATAATTCACAAAAATTGGAATAACTTATTCCGACACACATTAAACCCACTGTAATAAATAATAAAAATTACTTTTGGACTTATAGTCCTCAATGGTGTATAGAAATAAAATAACAGATACGGGCTCACATCTTTAAATCTCCCAACATGGATAAACATATAAGTGGGTCACAAATTACGAAGCTCACCATAAGTGAAGCATAATAGGAGGACTCACCTTAATATTCAGAACTGAATCAATTTAAGGAAAATATCCTTTTATAATAAAATTAGGATCGTACCTGTAACGACACCATCTGGTGTATTGTCATCAGCCAAATCATAGTGATTATATCAACGGGTCAGGCCTCCATCTCTTAGGCGCCCACTACCCGTCTGTCCTCCACCTCTAGTTGATCGTGTACGTGGAGTATCAACTGGAATAAAGCTTGTGGTTGGAGTGTTCAGATGAAATCCACCCTTTCCAAGTCTGGGACAATCTCTCATGATATGCCTAGTATCACCACACTCATAATAACCCCTCTGAGGTCGCGGCTGCTCGTACTTAGTGTGTGCCGGATAACTGGAATAACCACTGTAAGAATCTCGTGTCGGTGGTGCACTGTAAACTGGAGCACTTCGAGTAATTTGATGTGCGGACGGAGCTGACCGACTGCTCGAGCCTCCGCTATAATGGGTTCTAGCTGAAGAGTAAAACCCACTGAAGCCTTCAGATCTTCGAGACCTTTTGGCCTCCTTAGACTCCCTTTCCTCGCCTAAAACACCCCCAATCTTCCTTACAATCTCCACTACTTGTTGAAATGGAGCATTAGTTTGCAACTCTCTAGCCATGCATATTTTAATATCATAATCGAGCCCCTCAATGAATCTGCGGACCCATTCTCTGATTGTAAGAACTAAGATAGGTGCATGACGGGATAACTCACTAAAGCTGATAGCATATTCTGACATTGTCATAGTGCCCTGACGCAACCGTTCAAACTCCATGTGCCACGCATCTTGGAGAGTCTGGGCAACAAACTCTTTCAAGAATATTTCCGAAAATTGAGTCCAAATTGGTAGTGTTTCATCGGCTGGTCTACCTTCTTCATAGATTTGCCACCACCGATATGCTGTGCCTGACAGTTGAAATATAGTAAAGGCAACTCCGCTCATGTCTACAATACCCATGGTGTGGAGAATACGGTGACAATTTTCCAGAAATTCTTGGGCATCCTCTGTGGCTGTGCCACTGAAAGTTGGTGGATCATATTTCTTAAACCTTTCTAGTCTCTTTTGTTCTTCTTCTAATGCCTCT